>SNQN01000203.1:0-52019 GCA_008642245.1 Bassia scoparia | reverse complement strand
AAAAACATTGGATATTTGCAAGAACACTTCTATTGGCCAAAGTATGTGGAAGGAATGTGGAAAAGATTGTGTCGGAGGCAATTGCAGTACATGTCAATTGTCCAAGAAAACGTTCCACAAGGGTTTTATACCCTTTGCCTGTTCCCTTCGTAACCTGGGAAAGATGCTGAGTAGGATCTTTATTGTGGCTCTACACGGACTCAACAGTAAGGATCAATCATGGTGGTGGTGGATCTTTCTGAAATGCACACTTCTGTCCTTGCCAACAAAACAGATTGATGCCTACTCATATTGGAGATCTTTTATTCAAGGAGATTGTCATTTTTTTGTTTACATGATTACGCTTGCAGCCATTGTTTCTTGATAGGGACAACGAAGTTTTTTAAGGTCACTTTGGCGCACTCTATGGAATTGGTTGGTACGAAGCTTCTCTTTAGCACTTCTCATCATCCACAAACAGATGGCCAAAACTGAGTGACAAATCGAATTTGTAGGACCATTCTTCGGGGTTTGGTCAACAAGACTCAAAAAGATTGGGATGTTAAGCTGCACATGCTGAATTTTGCATACAATAGGAGTCATTCTTAGTAAACTTCTAAATCTCCTTTTGAGGGTTTGTATGGAGTGAACCCTTATCTACCATTGGAGCTTGTCCGCTATTCCAAAGGGGAGCTTGATTACATGCAACTTTGCTAAGGATAGGCTTGAGGAGTTTTTGAAACTTCATCAAACAGTCAAAAGATCGAAATTGAGAAGATAAATCACAGTACATGACAGGGCCAAATAAGTGGCGCAACAAAACCTTCTTTTCAAGTTGCGTGATCTGGTTTGATTGCCATTTGAGGAAGGGAACGGGTTTTCCAAATGAGAGAAAGAACAAGCTGAAAGCCTAAGGCTGCTGGACCGTTCAAATCCTTCAGAAAGTTGGAGAGAGTGCTTACAAGATTGACCTTCCTACCTAAATATGGGAATGTGAGTACTACTCTTCAACGTTGGTGATCTTTCCCCTTACTTTCCGACCAAAATCCCTTGAGGGCAAATTTCTCCAAAAGGGGGAGACAATGATAGATTTCATTTGTATTCTGGAAAAATTATCCTATTGATTTGGAGATAAATAAATAAATATTCAGATAATTGCTTTCAAATGGTTACATATTTGGAAAGGATCTGCTTGGAAGATAATCTGAAAAACAAAGCGGTGTAATTGTTAATTAGCCGAATTTATGGCTAGATTAGATTAGTTTGTTAGAATATCTGTTTAGTTTGCGTTAGGATATTGATAATTAGTTAGGATTTAGAATAAAGTATCTTAGTATTCCTATTTCCGTGTTGTTAAGATATTTTCCATATTTCCGTTTGTGTTAGAATTAATTAGTCGGTTTATTCCGTGTGAGTTTGTTAGGATTTTCCAGATTTTGTTAGGATATTTTGATGTAATTAGTTTTAGATATTTAGGATAATGTTATTAGGATATTGTGTGATAAGATTCCTATCTTTCATAATAAGTGGCTAATTAGTTTTAGTTACTAGCTGTATTATAAATAGGGCCGAAACTTCTTCAATAAAATTCAGATTATTGAGTTTAAAAATTTTCTTGTTGTTTATTCAGAGAAAACTTGTGAGTTTGGTGGTTTGGTTCCGGAAATTCACTTGATTAAGGCTGTACTAGGTCGGTTGTCTCTTTTAGGGGCTGGTTACTACTTGCGTGAGTTAAAGATCCTTCGAGTCTTTCCAAGATTTGAAGTTATTTTGTTGTTCAAACACTATCACACTCGTTTTTGCTCGTTTCTTGGATTTTCTTGGAATCTTCCTTTAAAATCCACATCAGAATGGTTTGAATTAATATTAGGGTGTAAATTGATCTAATTTTATTAATTACCTATGTGTTAATTTATTAGGAATTAGGACTAATGATGTCTCCTAATTTATAATGCTTCCAATTCTAATTCATACAAGTTGCGATCATATTCGTATAAGTTAGAATGGTTTAGAGTCAATTCGGCTTAGTTTGTAATTGACTTATATTAAGGGATGATAGGGAGTCTTTGTTATCTTAGACTCTACAATTAGTCTAGTAATTATAATTGGTAATTCTCAAGGTTAATCATATATTATCGTTAATTATTGAATTAAAGTAAGAGGTATAAATGGAATCGGTCAAGTTGTTGTCGCTTGTAAATAGTAGTTTAGTTCAGAAGTAGATTTAATATTAAATAATCACAATTTTAAACCCCCATATTCGTAAATATGTAAATAGCTAAATATTGTATATTTGTACTTAACATTAGATTGAATTTTGAGTTTAGGAAGTTAACAATCTCCCTATGGGATCGACCCTTTCTTGCCCTTTTACTATTTGTTAATATTTTAGAAGGACTAAGATAGGTTTTATAAATAATTAATTTAATACGGTAAACGACACGTATCAAATTTTGGCGCCGTTGCCGGGGAGATTAGTTTTAATTGCTAAAAGTAAATATTTTTACTCAAAATTCGACTACTGTATGTAAATAAGTTGTAGGTATCTAATTTGTGTGTATCTTTATTTGTTTTTATTTTATTTTATTTTATTTTATTTGATGTTGTACGTGTATATGGTGTTGTAGTTTAATGCATGTTACAGAAGACAAGATTTGAGGATTTGAGGATTTTGCTATTTCCGACTTTTGCAATTTTTTTTATTATTTTTATTTTATTTTATCCCAGATTTCATGTATGTTGTTCGTATAAGTTTGTTAAATTAATAAGATATAGTAGTTGTGATTGCTAATGCATTACGTGTTTATTTATTTTATTTTTATTATTTTTTAATTTTTTTTAAAATTTTTTTTTTATTTATTTTTCTGTTTTTTTTTCATTTCCTTTAATTTTGCTTCCTTATAAGTTGGGTAGTGTTGTGATATTTGTCCGTAATCTGTTCTGTTACTCGCTATTTGCATGCTACTTCTCGAATTGTGATTTGAAGGAGTATTATTTAGGTTTTTATTTTTAAGATTTTATTTTTAATATTTCTTTCTCCCAATTTATCTAAGCGAATTATGCACTAATGGTAGTAGGCAGTAGCATACAGATAATCTTTTAAAACTTAGCTCAATAATTATGTCATCGTGCTATCCAGTATCCACAATCGATAAAACAGATCAAATATATTTATTGTTTTTGTTAATTGAAGTATGATGGGTTTATAACTTGTTTCATGGCCAAATTTTTGCAAATTATAATATTGTCCTACTTCCTCTTGATAATTAGCATAAATACAAGTATATGACATGTTTCCTCCAATTTTTTTTTTCATGACTTATACTTGTGGTTTTATTGTATGCTTGTTAAGTTATTAACAATGAATATATATGTTTGATCTTGATGAGGTTTATGTTTTTTTATATGTTCTCTCTAACATGTCTAACAAGGTATTGTCTTGTTCCCATATTGATGAGTGAATTGTGGAGAACTATATGAGACAGTAGATCGGAAGCTAGCTCGTGAATCTTTCAAAAAACAACTTAATGTTGTCCCTAATGAAGAAAAAAAATGTTTCTCGATAAATATATTTGAGCAAGGATGGCAAGCAAATATTGCGCGTAACCAGCTAAGTCTCTCTTTACTTTCTTACTTTTTATTTCATTGAGGACAATGAAAGAAATAAGTGTGGGGGAGAGGAAGTTAATGTTATCACATGTTTTAAGTTTAACACGTGATTTTTAATATTTTAAAAATAATTTAATTTAATTTTTTTTTCCAAATAATAATAAGCATTATTTATGTCACCTCTTAGAGAAGTTACTAATTAATGAGATGTTTTTATAATAGGCTCTAATCTAACTTTGTTTTAAACTTTGATTTAAAATTAATACTAACAAAAACTTATTTTTGAAGTTATGAATGTGAGAACTTTAACTCTTGCGACACATTAATTGAACCTTAATAATGACTATGCTTATATGTGATCTAGCACACTATCTTCATTGACTTATATGCGAGGTATGGAGCGAGGAAAGACTTCTATTTTCTTAATCTACCTAACTAGTACCTCTTACTTTTCTTGGTGACTTTTTCATTGCTCTTGGTTACTGGAGAATTACTTGACTTTGTTATGAGTGAAAAATGGTTCAGAAAAAAAATTTATATGTCTTTATTTTTAATTTTATGCACAAAAAGTGAGATTATTGAACCATAAAAACAGAGAGAAGAAAAAAAAAACCAAAGAAAGAGCAAATTAAAAAGCCGAAAAAGCAAAGGCAATAAGGCGAAGTATCGAGTACTCCTTTGAGAACATGTGTGGCAATTGGATGAAATGTCATATGAAAAGGGACGATCCTTGTGCGGGTACTAAGTGTAATGTACGGAAAGTAAGGGAATCACTGAAACATTAATCAAGTCCAACTGAAGTGCCTCGTATTCGAATGTCAATAACACTTGCACATGGCACCTAGATTGCATATAAGATCAAACTATAATTTATAAGTGTTGCTGAGAATAAAGTTCAATAGCGTTCATAGCTTGCTACATTAACAAAAATGTTTTTATTATTATTTCTTTTCTTTAACAAAAAAATTTTTTAGCCTATTTGAGCTCTATTTATATTGGTTTCATATTTGAGGAATGTGGATATGTTATAATGCTTATAATTAAAGTGTTAATTTATTTGTCATTAATTAATAAGGCTTTGTGGGTATGCCATCTGAAAACTTCACGAGACCGTACTCGTCCACTAGGGTAACTTAGGGGTTTAAAGGGCTTGTTGCCACTGCTAAGTGCAATCGTGATTCCTACGACAGTGAGTTAGGTTTATTGCTTTTAAGTTAGTTTATTTAGTTTGCTCGAGGGATCAAAGCTAAGTGTGGGGAATTTGATAAGTGATGAAATGCGTATTTTTAGCCCTAATATTAGTCTCTTAATCGCCTTATTTACATTATTTTATTAAATTAATATATTTTTATTTTAGATATTAATTTTATTTATTATTTTATTATAGCTATTTTTATAATATGGTACTTAATAAGATTTTGTGTGTTTTTAGGAAAAATGAAAAAGAAAGTAAGCATTGGGCCTAACAAGTGCAAGTAACAATTGAGAGAAGACCCACTTTACTACCTAAGCTACATCATTTGTATCATTAATTGCAAAGCAAGGAAGCAAGACAAAGGAAACAATATCCGTGAGCTTCAGGAAATGAGAATAAAGAAAAAAAGAAAAGGAAAATAAAAAGATGGAAGGAAGAAAAGAAATTAGAGGAGAAAAACGTGGGATTGCAACCGAGCAAAAAAGAAAAAGTGAAACAAACAATTATCCAAAATTTAGATATTCAAGATGAAGAATCAGATTCACAAGATAGCAGTAGGTTCAGAAATCTCGGGAATTCAGTTCGAGCAATTGCATATAAATACAACTCGATTTTTCAAAACAAACAAACAATCACAAACAAATCAAATTTAAGAGCAATTGAGAGTTAGGGTTTTGATCAAGATTTTGATTAGAGCAATTGGAGAAGAAGACAACATTGAAGGGAAGCTTAGTCTCGAATTCAAGGTCGAATGAGGACAACATCGAATCGCGGGGTCGAAGCCGAGTATCGATTGGGTGTTCTTGAGTACAATTATCATCAATTCTCCTCTTACTTAATTGTTTTAGTTTAATTCCTTGTTAATTCCTTTACTACTTAATTAACTTATTTTGATTCGATTATTAGTATAATATTCTGGTTTAATTGTTACAATTTACTTGAGTTATTTTTCAGTTTAATAATATTTCATATTGCTTATACTTAATTATACAATTTGCAATTATATGGTTGATTGTTATCTTTACATTGTATGATTGTAGAGTGTTTGCTAATTATATGATTTGGCTATAGTTCGTAATCGTATAATGAAAGTAGTTCCTAATTTATATTGAGTTCTGCGATCATGGCTTGGTTTAAGTTAGAGAAGTAATGTAATCTAGTTATCTTAGACTCTACAATTAGTCTAGTATTTATAATTGGTATTATCAAGGTAATCATATTATCGTAAATTATTGAAATTAAAGTAAGAGGTATAAATGGAATCGGTCAAGTTGTTGTCGCTTGTAAATAGTAGTTTAGTTTAGAAGTAGATTTCAATATTAAATAATCACATTTTAAACCCCATCATTCGTAAATATGTAATAGCTAATATTGTATATTTGTACTTAACATTAAGATTGAATTTTGAGTTTAGGAAGTTAACAATCTCCCTGTGGGATCGACCCTTTCTTGCCCTTTACTATTTGTAATATTTTAAGAAGGACTAAGATAGCGTTTTACAAATAATAATTTAATACGGTAAACGACACGTGATCAATTTTGGTGTTGTGTTGTGTTGTTGTAGAGGAAATCGAGCAAAATATATACCCGTCCCATAGCTAGAACAGAATTGCACAACTATCTCGGCCATGAGCAAGATATACGGAACTGTATCTTTGCTTTTCTCTTCTGTTATACGCTACCCTCTTTTCTTCTATCTTCCATCTTCTTTTGTTTTATTTTTTTCTTTTTAAAATGCCCTTTTCTTTTTCTTGAAGTCCACGTGACTTGCATCACTCTTGGGCTCCCTTTTATTTTCATAAGCTAGGCCCAACATCTTCTTCTCCTTTTATTTCCTCCTTTTTGTTTCTTTATCCATTTTTTATTAATTTTTCTTTTTCTTCTTTTTGCCTTCTTGTTTGTTTTCACGTGGCTTATATTGTAGAAGTGGGCTTTTTTTACTTCTTCTTTCTCGCTGAAAATTCATCTTCGCTTCGCACTTCTCTCCACTCTCTTCGCATATTTTCAAGCTTCCGCGACAACTTGGTTTCGTAGTTAGCAAGTCTCTACTTCGCAGTTTCGTCGCAGTTCGCAATTTTCTTTCAGATCTCCTTCGACACTTCGTCGACTTCGCACATCAGGTACTGTTCGCACCTTTTCTTACTTCGCACTTATTCTTTATTCTTTTTTATCAAAGTAATAATGAGCGACGCAAGTTCTACGGACTCTTCGCCCAATAAGAATAGAGTTGGGGGCTTGGAAGAGCCTAGTCCAACTTCTCCTGGCTCCAATTTAACTGCTTTCTCCTCCTCCCTTGATTTTTGGTACTCGCACTCTGTAGCTCCTCGTCCCATCCTTGACACTCTGTCTATTCATATCAGGATGCCTCGCCTCAAAACAACAGCTACCAGGAGACCCGAGGACCAATTTTGGGAAGACAAGGAGCCAGAGCCAAGTACTACTGGCCGCTTGCCAGTGCGAGTAGAGGACTCCAGTCCTGACTCTGCTGAGATAAGTGCGAGCATTGATGCCGCCTTACAGGAGAGCAGCGATGGGGAACCTCAATTAAAGACTGCCACAGACAAAGATGGGGATGAGGCAGAGTTTGATAGGGACCCCTTGGCATGGATTGCCAAAAATAAACCCCAAGAGGTGGAAGAATCCTCTGAAGACGAGGACAAGGACAAGGACAGTCCTTCGTCCACCATAGTGCGAAAGGCTTAGAGAGTCGCACTTCAACAGTTCCAGCATATCTACGCTTCTCACATCGGCTTCGTCGCACTTGAAGTCGAGGAGAGATTCGTGATCCTTGCTAAGGGGACTGTGATCACCCAAACAACGGACAACACCTTCGCAGTTTACTAGGTGGTGGTGGACATGGGTCTTCGTTTCCCTCTGCACTCCTTCATAATAAACGTTCTGAAGGCCTATGGCATAGGTCTCGCACAACTGACACCGCAGTCTTGTGTCACATACTTGGATATATGGCCACTTGTAAAGTGAAGGGCTGGCCATGCAAGACTGATGTCTTCCTTTGCATGCATCTGATTTCCAAAAATAGCAGATGCCAAGCTGGTTGGTTTCAAATCCAGCAGAAGGGGAAGTACATGACTTCGCTGGACAAGCCGAATAAGGTGTATAATTGGAAGAATGACTTCAACCTGGTGCACACAAATAACACCCCTCTCGCGAGGCTCCTCTCTTCATGGAACTCGCACCAGAATTCATTTAWGGAGAGTGAGTTGGGTGCAAGAACCCCTATAGTTGTACAACAATTAGAGTACTTCGAGACTGTGGAGTACCAATATAGGACCTTAGCTCGCAAGACCWYRGTCCCCMAAAACTGGYTCCYTACCCTCGAATGCTTTTGCAATAAAGATTTCMTGCGAGCCTTTGACCTCGCAGGTGGTCGTCGCATTGGGCGAGACCAAAGAGGTAGACTTTCAACTTCTTGATTATTATTTTTGTCTGAATTTTTCTAACCAAGTGTCTCCTTTCGCAGAAGCTTCCTTCGCAAAACTGCCCAGTCATCTAAACGGGACTATGTCAAGCGAAGACTTCCAAGCTTTCTCAGCCGCCTGGCGATTGAAGTCCCTCACGGAGAAGAATGTCTCCATCGGGTAAGTTACCAATCTCGCACATTATTTCCTTCCCTTCGCATGAAAAGTTTTCTCAAATGAGAAGGTCGTAAATTCGTGTCTCGCATGAACATTTGCTCGAATGCGAGGCATATGATAGTCTTTCTTTTTATTTCTGCGAGGTTTCTGACTTAAGTTTTTTCTTTCCATTTGCAGAAGCTGGAGAAGCCTTCCGACAACCTAAAGGCTGGGAGGTCCACCACTTCAAAGAAGGATCAACCTTCGAAGTCTGCCTCCCACAAGACTTCTCAATATCAAGTCCTGAAGAGGACACCTACCTCGCGAGGCGAGGAGAAAGACAAGACCAAATCTTCCTCACGAGGGGAGGAAAGAGGAACAACAACACCTTCCTCGCAGGGCGAGAGGAGAGAACAAACTAAACACTCTTCGCGTAGTGGGGAGAAAAGTAAATCCAAGCACTCCTCACGAAGCGGGGAAAAGGGATAAGAACATAAATATCCCTCGCAGTCTGCGGGGTAATCCAAGGCACCCCGAGTAGCTGCGAAGCCCGGGATACAAATAAATGAGCCAACGGAGGGCCAGAGGCAAAAGGTCACTGAGTTAGCTGGCAAGGGCAAAGGCATCGAAGTGCCAGTTGAAAAGCATCGACGTCCAAGGCCTACACCTCCAACTCCTCCAACAGCTAAGGGGGACTTGTCGCACTCTGCTCAAGTGGGCGAGAAAAGGCCTCCCTCGCCTTCTCTTCCTGAACCTGCTGCGAAGAAGCATCACACCACAGGTACATGTAGTTTACCTCGCAGTTTAATTCTGGGTCCAAATGCTCATCCCACTGAGGTTCGCATCTTTAACAAGTATGGGCTAGACCCTGCTTTGTTTAGACCGCGAACCCCTAGTGGGTCGCAGTCTTCGGAGGTGACATATGAAAGGAGATCAAAGACTTCGCATGATTCTCCTCTCTCAAGGCCTCGCCATCCTGATCCTCATGGTTGGTCTGACTCGGGTACCATTCCATATGTGCCAGGTGATGATGCTGATGGTGACTCCCCAACCTGCGAGCAGGACTTCGTAGATATGCTTGAAACGGGCGAGATCACCAAGACTAACGAGAAGCCTCCTTTGCCAGTTCCTACTACTGAGGAGCTGGAGGAGCTTCGCAAGCAGGCCGAGACCCTCAAATTCTTTCCTCCAGAATTCAGTTATGTGGGGGACCTCGACCAAATTAACTTCGAGGAGCTGCTGGCTGACCCAAGTGTCGAGCCCCCACTGATCTCCACTCCTCTGGAGAGGCTAGAGCTAGGGGTGTGCAAAACCGGAAACCGGAATTTTTCCGATCCCAATTTCCGGATATCCGAATTTTCGGAAATCAAATTTTTCATTCCGAATCCGATCCGAATTATTCGGATTTCCGAATTTCCGGATATCCGAATTTTCCGGATCGGAAATCCGGATTTCCGATTCCGAATTATATTAATTGTTTTTTTTGTCGAGTTAAATCCAATGCTTTGTTAAACTTTAATGTTATGATTTAATTAAAATTTATATATTTTGAGTTTTTGACCACTTATGTTGAGTCTTAAATTAATTATTAAATTACTAATATGCAATAAAATAATAAACTATATATTACAAGGCTCTTCGTCCCAACACTAGAAGTGGCTTGAGCTTTTTTTTTCCTCTTGCGCTTTGATTGTTGTTCCGGTTCTTCCTCCGGCGAACTTAACTTATCATCTTCCATAACTTGGTCGTTTAACTCTTGAACTTCATCATTATCATTGAAGCTCGATGACACTTTCAAAAAAAAAAACAATAATTACTAATTAGTGATGAAGTAGACAGATTCTGATTATATACAGATTATATTATACATTACATTATTCTGTCTAATTATATTATTCTGTTTATATTACTGAATTATATTCTGTCTAATTACTGAATTATATTCTGTCTAATTACTGAATTATATTATTCTGTTTATATTATTCTGTCTAATTATATTATTCTGTCTAATTATACACTACTGAATTACCCATCACTGAACAATCATAGGAATAGAAGAAATAGGTTCAGCCGTTCAGACCAAGTGACAGAACTCTTGATTTGTCTAATTATATTCAATATGTTCAGCCGTTCAGCCGTTCACTGAATTACCGATTTGAGCTATTATTCTGTTTCAGAAAATATTATAAGTTTATACTTTATAACACCAAAAATCAATTAAAATCAGAAATTAAATGAAAATATTATATACAATCTTTACATTACACTAATAACTCACTTAAAATCAGAAATCAAACCACAAAAAAAAAAAAATTAAATCACATAAAACCAGAAAATAAACCCTTACAAATCATAAACAAAACCCTAAAATTTAATCTTACTAAGTTACTAGTTAGAACCCTAATTTCACTAATTTCAGCCGAAATCTCTTGATTTTTAGGGATTTGATTCACTTTATGCTACTTTAAATAATAATTAAATCAAAAAAAAAACTTACTTGCGGCGACGAGAGGCTGGATCGATGTTCGTCGGCGACGAAAGGCTGGTTGACTGGTTGTTCGTGCGGCGACGAGAGGCCGACAGCAACGGCGTGCGTGAGGGTCTGCAGCAGCGTGAGAGGCAGAGAGTTGCAGCGAGCCAGCGAGTGTGAGTTTGAGAGAAAAGCGGCTGAGAGAGACAGAGAGTGTGAGTGAGAGTTTTGAGTGAGTGTGAGACTGTGAGATTGTAATAAGGCCCAAAATAACAAAATAAATCTGCCTTATTTTTTTAAAAAAAATCGGAAATCCGGATATCCGGATTTCTAAAAATCCATTCCGGATCCGATCCGGATTTCCATTTTCAAAACCGGATATCCGATCCGAATTTCCGAATTTCAAAAAACCGGAACGGATATCCGGATTTTCGGAAAAAAAAATTCGTAAACCGTATCGGAAATTCGGAATCGTAATATCTTGCACAGCCCTAGCTAGAGCCACAAAGTCACCCGTCACTGAGGGTTGATGAAAACTTTGTCCAAGGCTTGGACAAGTTTGTTGCGAAGAAACACCCTTCGCTGGTTACTGCCCTCTCCGCCGATGCCCTAGAGGATGATAGGTGGCTGGAGGTGGATGAAGTCGACCACTACTCTTCTCGCAAATTTGGAGCTGAGAAGAAGAAGAAAATAGTGGGCGACATGGTCCGTTGCGTGACAAAGGAGTACAAGGACAGCCTCGCAAGGTACGAGGTTGGTTCTTGTGGAAGGGTGATGAGTGGGCTCGCCAATGTAAGTTTTTTCACTTCATCTTTCAAAATTTTCACAAGTATAAACCTTTGTAGTTGTTTTTTTATCTAACCTTGCTTCGCACTTTTCTCCAGGTGATGGTGCGATTGGATGGCGTTGCCAAGGCCATGCAAAAGGCCAACCGCGAGGCCAAGCACAAAGAGTTGCTGTATCAGGAGTCCCTGGAATACCTATCACAGCAGACCTTGGCTATCAAGGTCAATGACGTAGAGGCGACCTATACTCTTGGCCACAGTCTGAATGCGGTCAAGGTAGCCTATCGCAAGTCACTAGAAGGCTACCACTCCCTCCTCACCAAGCACAATGATTTGGCCAAGCATGTGGCCAAGTCTGCGGAGCAAGAGGAGGAGCGAGACAACAAAGCTGTCGCAGAGAGGACTGAGCAAGAGGTAGCTGCGAAGCTGGCAGAAGCGATGCCTCAAGTTGAAGAGGAGTCAATGGAGAGGGCTGAAGCCAAAGTGCAAGATAAACTGTTGAACCTTTGCTTCATTGCTGAGGAACAAGACAGGGAGCTCGCAGCTCTGAAGGAGAACCAAAAGATCAAGTTCGTCGAGGCTAAAAACTCAGGCATTGAAGAAATGCGAACTTTGATGGAGGAGGCCTGACATCTCTTTCCTGCGAAGAAGAGTTATCCCTTTCGCTGCTTCGAGGAGAGACTGGACTACGTTGAGGCTGTCAACATCATTCAAAAGATGCCTGACACGTCAGAAGCGCCAAGGCCTCCCCTGTCAGAGAAGGACTTCGCATTTGACTTCATCGATGCTGAACACTCGACGAACTCTGCGCCTTCGTCTGGTTCTTCTTCAGATGGAGACGACTAGCCTCGCCAAGACAACAACAACAGTAGTGGTGAGGAGGAGGAGGAGGCCAAAGATGATCAGGGCGATGCCGACGTTGCCAAGGATGGTGACTATGCGAATCAAGATGAGCACGTCGACATCGAGAACATGAATGATGCGGACGACGCCGACATTCGCATCCGATGACTCCTCCTTCGCCCTTTTGTTTAGTCTGGCTCAGTGATGTAATTGTTGTATCCTTAATTTGTACAAGTACTAGGTCTCGCACAAAACAATCATTTTTTGATGAGAAAGCTCTGTAATTCACTTTCCATCAATCTAGTAGAAGCTATCTTGCTATAAAAATTTCCAAGTCTTCTATCTCGCAACAAGTCTTCTATCTCGCAATTTTAATTTCTTGCTTCCAAGTCTCATATCTCGCAGTTTCACTTGCTTTCTGCATCCGGACTTCGCACTTCTAGTTACTTAGGTTACCTTGCACTTCAAACTACTTGGGTACACTTGCCCCTGTAGTGCATGAGTCCTTTGTTTGGTCGCATGGACTACACTTCCAACAAAATGTGCGACACTCTAGGATGTGCGAACAAGTTCTTCCTTAGATGACGTGGGCTCTTGCTTGTGCGAAATGTCCAAGTTTATATATTCTAAGAATTGATTGACTTGAGACCTTGCAGTGGTGTCAAGTCAATCAATCATACTAATTGCCCTTAAACTTGGAGATTGAGTCAAGGAAGTCGCAGATATAACCCCTCGCAGGTCGCAACCTTCAATAGTTTTTACTGATGCGTGCGATTCGATTTCGATCGTTTTTACAAAACGGTAAGCTCGCACGTCGCAGCTTGCCCTGGTTGACAGGTTTGTGTGAGTCATTTTCGATCGTTTTTACAAAACGGTAAGCTCGCACGTCGCAGCTTGCCCTGGTTGACAGATTAATGCGAGCCATTTTCGATAGTTTTTACAAAACGGTAAGCTCGCACGTCGTAGTTTGCCCTGGATGGTAGATTTGTGCGAACCATTTTCGATCATTTTTACAAAACGGTAAGCTCGCACGTCGCAGCTTATCTGCATGGGAAACTACAAAACCAGGAACTAAGCCCCAGGCATTGCTCAATCTTCTTACTTGTCAAGAACCCATACTTGTGTTTTTTATCTCCATTTTTTGGGGCATTTCCTCGACATTTGGGGCACTTGCCCTTGACATGGTTGGGTACGAGTCCATTTTGGTTGTTTTTACAAAACGATAAGCTCGCACCTCGCACATGTTGTGGGTCGTTTTTCCTTGAGGTGACTGGGTGCGAGGCCATTTTTGTTGATTTTACAAAACGGTAAACTCGCACCTCGCACATGATGAGGGTCGCTTGCCCTTGAATGATCAGACTTGATCTTAAGTGCGAACTAATTTCTGTAGTTTTTACAAAACGGTAAGCTCGCTCGTCGCATTATTCAGAGCTTTTTGCTCGTCGCGTTATTATCTAGGGAAGTTGTTCCCTTCGCAGTTTTGGGACGTTTGCCCTACTGGCAATTTTGCCAAGTCTAGAAACTTCTAAGCGCATGACTTAGGGAATTTTAGGTTAATTTTAACAAAAATTTGTCTGTTAAGTCTCATTTTGAGAATCAATGGGCGTAAGTTATTCGCTTTGAATTTTTACTTATTTCCCAAGGAGGGGAGTTGCCCCTGTTAAGATAGCAGAAATTTGAAGTTCAAAGTATTGAAGGCTTTCATTCAATCTAGATACTTCAAAATTTATAAGTTTTGAGCGCCTTCAGGTCGACTCAAACTTGGTAGTGCGAGTGCACGCTTGGMAACTCGACTTAGGGTGAGCGCCTTCAGGTCGACTCAAATATGTTTGCTTAAACATAAAATTTCCTCAAGTTGTCGGTGTTCCAAGGATGAGTAAGCCGTTGCCCCTGAACGTCTTCTAGCTTGAAGGTTTTAAATTTGTGAATTTTATATATTGCTAGGTGATCGTCTGGGTCTGTAGTTCCATCGTAAGCATCAATAGATGGAAACTTGATCTTCTGGGCTGCGTAGCCATGAGGATAGAAGGAGAGAAGGGGTTCTTGTCAGTTAGGGAGAGCACTTGCATCCCCCTAGTCACCCCTTGGGATGTTTGACCATGACCCCTATCCAGGTGAGCACTGCTTTGGTGACACCCCCCACGTCGGTGGGATCTAACCTCAGGCTCATGTCGATGCGATCTCAGGGTGGCCTGGCCAGATGTGCTTTGTGCTGGACCATGCGTTCAAAAAGAACGGTGTGAAGGGTCCGTACACACTGGCGTGGAACCAGTCAAGGAATGCTCTTCATCATACCGAGCGGCTTGCTTAAGCCTCTCAGTTCTCTTCTTGTCCAGGATTAGCCTGACATCTTGATTCCTTTCCCTCTTGATCTCAATGATCTTTCGGGCATCCATGGAGGAAGCTTCGCGATCCTGCTTCCTCTTTTCAATAAGAGTCCTGACGTCTTCTGGCTCCTCGCGAGAAGAAATGTCATCCTTTACATAGGATTCATCAAACCTATAAGGACCACCCTTGGCAGAGGTGGCCTTGGTGGCAGTTGTTGTTGTGTTGGCAGGCTTAGGAGTGCTACGGTACCTCCTG
This sequence comes from Bassia scoparia, assembly GCA_008642245.1. NCBI lineage: Eukaryota > Viridiplantae > Streptophyta > Magnoliopsida > Caryophyllales > Amaranthaceae > Bassia > Bassia scoparia. The sequence continues at coordinate 36,980 of SNQN01000203.1, read as the reverse complement.
GCCTGGCTCTTTTCTTGTTCCAAAGGAACGTGCTCAGTAGAAACAAATTTGCCTTTCGGCGTCGAATTCTTGACCTTGATGGTTCTGAGCTTGGGAATGATGGGGGTGTTGTACTCCAAAGCTTGGGACTTGGCAGGAGCTGCACTGCCAGTCACCTTAGACTTGCCTGCCTGCAAGGCTTTCAAGCGAGCATTCTCCGCTTGGAGAGTGTCAAGTCTACTCTTCAATTCATCCTGCTGGGAGAAACGAGCCCATATCTCGTCTACTCCCTTGGAGATTTCATCCTTGAGTGTATCATGTGAAACGTACCTACTATCCAAGTCCTGAAGCGACAGGTCAGTGTTGTCCTCTAGGCCAACTTGGAAAGTGGAGTGGTCGACGTTCATCTCGCCGTTGGGATTACTCTCCTTCTCCGAGGATGGAGGTGTGATCGTTCTCCGTGTTGTATGGTCATCTCCTGAAGCCATTTCTGATTGCCTCCCCACAGACGGCGCCAAATGTTGTAGCAAGTAAAATGGGGATGACGTGTCCTGGCTACAATCTAGCTTCTGGGTTGAGAGAGGGGTGGAGGCTTCCCTTCAATGCTACCTCTGGAGAGCTGAACTTCTATTGCACGTTGAACGTCTCCTGGCTATCTCCGATCTCCTGGTCACCAGATGCTTGCTTATTGCTCCTAGCACGCAAAGCTTGCCTGACACCTGCACAAAGGAGAATAATCCTATTTGAATTATCTCCCCTCCGATGTTTAAGTAAGTATGGAGTTAGGGAAGTAAAAGTGCCAAGCTAGAGAGAGAAAGTAGTGAGAGATGCTCTCAAGTAGTTGGGAGTATGCAATAAATGCTAGGAGGATTGTGTATTTTTCTTGGTTTTTCGGGGTATTTATAGGCAATCCCTCAAAAACCAAGGCATCCTTTGGATGGATGACACTTATCATCCATCCGTGCTTCCGAGCGTTCCTTACTACTATTCAGTGTAGAAACGTTGGTTCACCGTTCCGTTTCGGTCCGAATTAATTTAATCTGTAGCGTTTGCCACGTGGATCATTTCGACCCGATATTTGAAGGACATGTGGGCACGGATTTTTCGTGCCACATCAAATTTATTTTGGGAATTAAAACTTCCCAACATCTTTTTTGACAAGAGCAACATTTTACTTCTATTTTATCCATTACAAATTTGTCGAAAAAGTTTATCACAGTTTACTAACGCCCAAAAAACAAATGGTGCATGTAAAAAAAAAAACACACACAGAGGAAATATTTAAATATTAATCCTAAGATATATCATTAATATTACGGAGTAGTTAAATATTAATTATTAAATAGTAAAATATTAATCTCAAGATTAGTATTAATCCCCGTCAAAAAAAGATTAGTATTAATCCAAAGTTAAATTATTTTAGTTCAATCCAAAGTTAAATATTTCATTTCAGTTTTGTTCAATTCAATTCAGTTCAAGTGTTTTCAAAACGGACCCATAGTCTTTTTTCTAAATATGTAAAAATAGCCTTATTTTCATGGTTGATAATTTGAGAATTGTTGAAACTTGAAAGAGTAATAGTATTGTCCTACTCGTAGTATATACTTTCTTCATTCTCACAAGTCACAACTATTGAGGGAAAATATTCTCACGTAAGTGTCCTAGACTCCTAGTACGAAGTATTTCGTATATACTTTTTTCATTTTTAAAGGTTACATATAAGAATTAAATACAATATTATAAATAGAAATAATTTGTACTGTGAAAATAAGACAAAACAATAGTTATTTTTTTCCATTTTAAGCCTCGTATACACAGACCTTAGGACTATGTATGTAATTTTTGTTTTTTTAAAGATGTAATAAAGAGGTATTTTATGTGAAACATACAAAAAAAAGAGTGAGTAATAACCTCTCCCTTAATAACACACAAGGTTGGAAATTATCAACCATGCCAATATGGTAAGGAACCTTACTGGGATCAATCAATTAAGAACAATCAATTAATTAGTCAAATTAATGCATATTGTCGTTTAGGCCCTATTTTTGTGGACTTATTTCTCTCAGTTCAGTTCAGATCCATTTATTTTAATTTAATTATTTTTAGTTTAACTGAAATATTTTGCTAATTAATTCGTTAAGTTTGTAACGTTTTTTTAAAAAATAATAATAATAATAATACTCCGTAATAATAGTATTCTTGGGACGGTGGCTTGGATGTGTGTGTTGACCTGACTGGGTCATCTCCTTTGACGCAATCTGGGTTGTCTGATTTCGTTCCTGGCCGGGTGGTGGCGGCTGCAGCACAACGGAAGCGGGAGAAGTATTTGGAGCGGTGTAGGGCTATTGGCTACGATTTTATTCCTTTTTCCTTCTCTTCCTTGGGGGAATTGGATAAAGGAGCTGTTGCGCTTCTGAAACGGATCTAGACGTTTTCAAGGGCTCAAGACATTGGGACACGTGCAGCTACTCACATTTTCACTAGGATGGGTTTCGCTATTGCTAGAGGAGTGGGGGCCCAGATTGTATCTCGGCTTCCCTCCAACTTCTTGTAGATCTCTGGATCTTTTTGTTGGTTGTATAGTAACGCTTGCCACGTTTTATAATAATAATAACAATAACAATAACAATAACAATAACAATAATACTTCCTACATTTATTTTTATTTGCAACTTTTGTTTTGCCACACATTTAAAGCAAGAAATTTAAGGGTGTAAACGATCAAATTAGGTAACATAAGTTTAAGACTAGTAACATACCCATCTCATTCTTGTTTGTGTTGAAACTATTTTACCTTCAATCGTTCCCTTAAAACACGCGCCAAAACAAAAGTAGTTAATCCCAAAACATAATCCATAGTTAAATATTAATTTCAAGATTAATATTAATTTTAAGTTAACAATAAGTCTATCAAGCAACAAGTTGTATGATAATGCAAGTATGCAACCTGTCACATTATAATACATGATATACAATGCCGTAAAACTACAAAGTAATACAGTACATAGATTTGATTTTTAATTTTTTACCTAAAATATTTCTTGAGCATATTTTAGGCTTAATTTTAGTATCAAACTAGTATAATGCCCGTGCGATGCACTACTTATAAAGTTAATTGTTCTTAATGAAAAATAAGTATGCTTAGAAGAGAGTGAGAGATAGCTTTGGTGGTTAAAGCTTGTCTCCCGGTTTCAGGAGTTCTTGAGAATGATTTTCACCCGCCCTTGTGGCTATCTAAACACCAATTAAAAAAAAATATGCTTAGAAACGTTAGATTTTTAAAGGCGGATAATTAACTTAATTATAATTATTTACAAAACCAATTAAGTATGAAGCATTGCATATTATACATAACTAACTATAGGCCAAAATTTAAAATCGTACAATCCGTACCTTACCATGGTAGACTTATATGTATGTCATACGAATGACCAATATTTTATAAAAAATCAATATAATAATTATCTTGTTTAACCGAATCATTACATTGACTATTTTTTAAATGAAATCTCTATGTAATAGACCAAAATTTGACTCAATAAAGTAATAAACCAATTAAGAGAAGCCTGCATTATTATGTAAAATAGTACCACACTCTCTTCAAAGATATAATAATAAACAATATCAATCTTGCAAAAAAAAATACAAGGGGTGAAGACGAAGCAAAATTGACATGTGGTTACAATACTACTTTGTATTTATAAACGAATGGATTGTGAGATTAACGAAAAGTAAATAATATGTAACCTAATTTTGAAATATAATAAATATATTATATACATGATCATTTTCTCTTATCTAACTATTATATTAGTATCGAATCGAGTACTATATTGTATCGTTCCAAAGTTCATTCATTTGTATCTCTATATATCTATATTAATTTACTTTATTATTATTTATATATATATATTTATTTATTTATATATTATATTATATATATATATATTTATTTATTTATTATGAGATCATCTATATCTAGTATAATCTCAACACATGCATAATGAGTGAATGATGAGTCAAGTATTTATAGCAAATAGATGAGGATCAGATTAATGGAGAAAAATAATTATTTGCATGTTTTGATGTTTGTATATAATATTATTGATAATTTTAGAGTAATTTTTAATATTTCATTATTAATATTTTTCATACTAATGTACATAAAAAATATTTTTTATTGACAATGATCTTGACCGAATTAGTTTTCTTTATATAATTTTTTTAAATAATATATTTGTACGTGTATGTATCTTATTATTGTATTAGGTCTTATTAGTGAATTGTAGTCTTGCATATATACTTTTTTTATACATATTTTCATGTAAACATACTGTTCCTTTCTTGTACTTTTATATATTTGATCTAATCTAACTCATAATATTGTTGTGTTGATTAGTTTAGGAAGTTTACTTTTATGATATGTATGATAATCCTTATTACATTAGTTGTATATTAGACAAAATCATTAAAATAATTAATAGTAAGATTTTATATTATGTTTCATATTTATATAACATTTTTCTATTTAAGATAGCGAATCAAGGAGTGACATTTGTAATTTATCAATTTGATAGAATTTTTTTAATTTGTGAATTATATATTTATAAGAGAATCCTTCCTTTTTTTGTTGGTGGAATAGACTATTAACAATTATTGTAGATCCATGGGCAATCCTTTTAATTTATAACAATTTGTAGTTTCTTTTCTAAAATACCCATATTGATAGTTTTATAACTAGCACTATAGCACGCGATGCGTGCGGTCTTTTAATTTATTAAACTAATTACATGAGAATAAACTTATGCCAGTTTTTTGGACATAATAATTCCAAATTAACAATGACGGAGGTTATTGTGATTTCAATTTTGAGTATTTTTTTTTTTTGAATTATAGACAATGAGTTTAATCATATGTGTGTTTAATCAACTAATTACTTACACTATATGAATAGTAATAATATTATATGGTAATTAATTATTTTCCGTAAGAATTTTTAGCTATTTTTCAATATTTTTTTCAAAATAATTTTTATGTTATGTCATGGAATATTGTCTTGTAATTAAAATGTAATTAATAAATTTTTATTCGAATTTAATAATCATACTAATTAATTAAACTTTTCATTTTTTTATTTATGGGAATAAATTAGTCAATGTAATTAAGTTTTTATTAATTCATATACCTTTTTTATATTGCTTAATATAAATTACAAAAAATAAAGAGATTTCATTTTTTTTAAGTAAGGGCATTTAAGACTTTTACATAATTAGGGTGATTAAGTCTTTTAAGAGGGGRGACACCATCTTCCTCCCCCCTTCCCTTATATAATAGAGATATTTTCATCTATAGAACATTGGTTATAAACTTCATAAAACAATGATGATAGTTTATAAAATAATATCGTTATTATTTGACAGCGTATGGAGTATAAATAAGATGAGAACTATAAAACAATAACTATGGTTTATAAAACAATACTGATAATTTGTTTTTAAAAAGAAAACTAGTGTTTTGGCTCGGGCGATGTCTCGGATTATCGTTCAGACCAACATAAATAAACAATGGTATGTTATATAATAAAATTGATTATTTTGTGAGTTTTGGTAGGTTAACTTAAAAACAATAGATCAAAAATTTTAATATGAAAATAGTACTCGTAATTGTAACTAAAAATATTAGAAAAAGATAATACATCATCTTTAAATTAGTTAAATATGATCATGAGACTTAATTTTAATTTGTTTGACATCATAACTAATGAAATTATTGTGGATTAGTGATTAAAAATTAAATTTTCTTCTTAAAGGTCATAGGATAGGATGTCATAGGATCAATTCCTTGTGTTAGCAAATTAATTTTTTTAAATCTTTTGAGTTGAATATATAAAAGGACGCATGACATATTAGAAAGAGTCCACATGGTGCATTTACAATGCGTGAGAGTCCATGTGGCACAATCACATTGTGCGGCACTCCTTTTAATATATGTTTATAGATTATATATATATATATATATTAGGAAAATTTGTTGAAAACTACCCACATTGTTCAAAACTTTAGAAATAACTACCCACTATTTTTTTTATTAAAAATAACTATCCTCATTTTATAAAACCATTGTAAAGTACTACCTATTTTGATTCTCAGGCAAGAGAAACTGGTTTTTCGAGCTGTGGGCCCCACAATTCTTATGTTTCCCTCCCAAATATTACACTAACCTAAGAAATTACCTATTTACCCCTACAAATTTAATTAAATTACACCATTAATCACCCCCGACCTTCAATACTCCCTTGTGACTCCTCATTCAATTCACTCGTCTCCTTCCTATTTCAATACTCCCCTCTGGCTCCTTCACTCATCTCCTTCATCTCCTTACCAAAAACACTCACTTTCCTTCTTTGCTTCCTTTCTCTCTCCTCTCTCCTTCATTACCGCCACCACTAAACATTCCCACCACACTACCAGAAGTGGTGGCCAGTAGCAACGAGACCAACAATAGCAGCATCTACTTTGAGGTCGCAAGTGGGCCCTACGGCGAGGAGCCTGCAGTCCAAGCAGCAGGGCCTCTACTCGGCTTTCTCATCTTCGTCGGAGTGGGCTGCGCTGACCCTCTTCTTGATATTCCTCATCACTACTCTGCTCTCTCCTCTTCTAATTGTACTGTAATTTTCTTCTTAATTAATCTACATCACTAATCTTCTTCTTTCTTATTTTTCTTCTTTTCTGGGAATTTGATAACGATGATTGATAAGAAGATTTCGACATTCTTCTAACAACACAAAGGGAAATTAGATGAAAATCAAGCATCAAAATAGAGAAAGACAAACCCTAGAAATTGTCACAAATTAAACCCAAAAAAATATAGATGAAACTAAACCCAAAAAATAGAAGAAATTGGGGAAAAGAAATTGACATAAATGAAATTTATAATTGAAAGGAGATGAAAGATTGAGACTTTGGGGCAAAAAAATGGAGTATAGAGGAGAGATTTCAGCAAAAAAATGATTTTTTTGTTGTTCAATTGAAGAAAAATGAAACAGAATCTAGAGAAATAAAAAGGGAATGGGCCCACACACCGGAATGTCAGAAAACTGCTCGGGAAATCGGTTTTTTTTGCCTGAGAACCAAAGTGGTAGTGTTTTACAATGGTTTTATAAAATGAGGGTAGTTATTTTTAATTAAAAAAATAGTAGGTAGTTATTTCTAAAGTTTTGAAAAATATGGGTAGTTTTCAACAAATTTTCCTATATATTATAAAACAATAGTTCATGAATTGTTTTGTTGCCTTTCTAGTACTCCGGGATTTTTGATTATCTATTTCATTGTTTTCTTTATTACTATAATGTTTTATTATGGTTATTGTGCTTTTAACAATATTTCTGTAACAAGTCATAAAACTAAAGTTCAATAAAATATATATATCTAAGAGTGTTTCCAAAACTATTTTTCATTTTTTTAAGAAGCATGCAATTATTGTATGTGCTTGACAATCTATATCTATAATCTTAATTATCTATTAATAATATACTAAAACAAAGATTGTTAGGCGCGTGTCATCTTATTATGCAAAATTTTTCGCCTAAATGTATCTCACTAGCTTCTAAGAAATTCTAGAGTTCACTATAATGATGCTTGGAAGTTGGACCTTTGACTCTTTGCCTACTATTTTAAAATAAGTTGAATCGTTTCATACTTTCATGTGTTTTATCCAACTTGCTTTCTTCTCTTATCTTTCTAAATAATCTCAACTTCGGCGTGTCGGATGCACCTTTTTCATGGCTTCGACTGCAGCGTTGCTTCATTCGAGTCCCAACTCACCCGATAAGGTGCCTATAATATTTAAACTTTGATTGTTTTTTTTTAAATCAATTCGTGCTGTATTATTCTTTTTACATGCTTTTAGCTTATAATTAGGGCTTGATAAGGTGATTGTTTAGATCAAATTTTATTTAAATTCTTAAATTATAAATTCGATTCAAAATTGATGATTATTTCTATAATATTCTAAGCTTTGAACTGTAGTCATTATTAAAAGAATTAGTCTACATGTCACTCTTTAATGAATATATATTCACTAATGTCGATAGTGCAATTTGTTGTATGTTTGTATCAATGTAATTCAATATAATATTTAGATGTAATTTATAATTTTAATTGAACAATTATTTCAAATTTGTTTATTTTGTTAGATTCGTACAACGGCCGGGAACTAATCTAGTTAAACAATAATATAAAATTGCATTAAAATTGAAGTAATTAGTGAGTAAAGTCAAACTAATAAAAAAAGAAAAAAACAGTGTTTTGAAGAGTTGCTGATATTCTATTTGTTTGCAGTAGGTTGCATGATAGAAATTTCGCTAAGGTAATAGTTAAATATGCCCAACACATAATCCATAGTTGAATATTATCACATTAATGTTATTCTAAGTTAATGATTAAATATTAACCCCAAACATAATCAATAGTTAACTATTAATCCCAACTATATCATTAACAGTTTAGTTAATCTTAAGTTAAATATTAATCTCAAGATAATATAATCCCAAGTTAAATATGGAGTACTAGTTAATATTATCCCGAAATATATCTTAATCCATAGTTAAATATTAATTCAACATATTTATTCATAGTTAATACTAATTTTTTAATTTAAATATTTCAATTCAGTTCATTTCATTCAATTCAGCTCAGGTTCATTCCAAAACACAGAGCGGTATTGGAATCAACTATCAAGAGCAATTAAAGTTAAATTTCTCCTAATTCCATACTACTGAGATTGATTCTCATCTTCGCTTCATGACTCTTATAAACACGAAAAAGATTGGGAAAACTCTATATATATAAGCAAAAAAGTCATTGACATCAATTTTCTCATTCTTAACCACAACTACATCAAGTGTCTGTCAAGTCTCGTTGTAAGCTAATTGTGACTATTGTGAAGTTTGATCTTCAATCACATATCGACCTATCGCCTGGCCACATCACTGGATAAGCTTATTGTACATGTGCTAACTCTTTAATCATCAGTGAAGTAAATGGATCACTGATATTCCTCAAATCTGAAGCTTTTACATTAGTGTTGACTGTCTCCTAGGTGTTAAGCATAACAATCCAAGTCCACATTGAAGGAGTTGAAGAGCTCCTTTTTGTTAGTTTACCCATAGTACTGAGACTTTTTGGAATGTGCCCAACAACCGTGAGGACTTGGCCGGCCAAAACGGAATATCATACTATTGTGTGCGTGAATGTTTGACGGCCCACATCTAGACAATTTAACAATACACCGCCATTGAGTTGTTTTATTGGAATCACTTCAAATGAGACCTAACACCCAACATAGAATACGAAACACCAATTGTGTTAAAGAACTAACTTCACTGTGGCGGACATATACTCTAGTGTGTGCGTGAACATTTGACAACGGCCCAACACTAAGAACAATACCCCGCCATTGAGTTGTTTTATTGGAATCCACTCCGAATAGATACCACAACCCAACATGAAAACTCGGAAACCAATTGTGTTAAAGAACAAACTCTCACCTGATGCACTAGGCACAGAGGAAGACTTCACCAACCTAATCACTTGCAAAATGGTACTATTATTCGTCTCCACTATATACCTTCGATTTGACCTTCCTCCGGGACTCGTCAGCATAGGCTCAGACACAAGCTTGTTGATCAGGCAGTCAGACTGCACTTCGCATTCATAGACTTCACCCAAATAGTTGACTGCTAGGAAACTTTCTTTGCGAAATATGATATCAAAGATTCCTGGTTGATTGTTATGCTTGTAACAGTTGTAAGTCTAAGATCCACTATGAGATTTGAAATAGGACAAACTTCGCATGTCATCATGGATAATCATCAAGATGAAATCGTCAGCACAAGAGGGGTCATATGACACTACAGCCTTACAGATGAAATAATCAGAGAAAAAATCTTGTCCATGTGCCTTTCGTGCCTCTTTGGCCTCTACTGCTGGCAGAAATGGTGGAAGGTGGATCGTTACCTTACTAGATCCAAAGTAAAATGGGTTGAACATAGTGATTGATTACAGAAGACAAACTATCTAGAAAGATAAGCCAACCATGAGAGGAACCAATGCACCTGTATAAAGGCACTGAAAACTTCAGATCATAAATTTTTGCATCAGGAAGACTGTAAATATTTCGAGTGCTTATGCTGCTGTCACTTGTAGGTATCAGCAGCATAGGCAAACGTCTGATAAATGACATCTTTGAGCTAATGTTAACATCTTGGAGCTTGTTTTTCAGAACAGGTTTCCACTGAGAGCTAAGTAGCTAACACAACCAAATGAAAGAATGTCAGATAATAAAAACAATTGGATTATAATAATTAAAAGAGCATCTATAGGAAGAGAAGCCCAGTCTCACTCATCAGAAGATGGTAAAGTAGAGGAAATGTATTGGGAACATCCATGATTGAATCTTGTTGAACAAAAACAATTTATGAAAGATGGGGAAGACTGAAGAGTTTAGGATACAATGCATAAGAGTTCAGAATAAAAGAGCACAATAGAACAAGGAAGAAAACAAAATTTAAAAAAAGCACAATTTGTATTTGCTGGAATTATTTCATTCCTTAGTAAAAAAAAAGTAGAAAGGAGGACTAAAATAGTTGTAGATAATAAGCAATTTAACTAAAAAAAGAACCCCTAAACCTGTTATTATATGATTTATTTTCTCTGTGTACATTTTAGAAGAACATGCAGCGATAGTAAATAATAGTTCTTGTGCGACTAGCAGCACACTCGTTAGTAGTCTAGCGCCACAATATGCAATGTTTAACATATAATCAGTTTTAAGAATTCTAGTTTACTTTGATAAAATAAATGTTCTTTATTGGTTTAAGTGTTTAACAATTATTAGCACTTCTCAATCAATCTCTCTTTCCATATTAGTGGTACTTCTCCACTTGTGGCAATGAAACTTCTTACTATTAGAGAATATCTTGGAATTTTTTGTTCACATTGTTCTCCAGCACCATATCAGAGCTAATCGGAGGAAACAACACTCTTAACAAGAATACAAGATCATACATTTCGCTATTCTCGAATCTCAATCAAATTCTGCCAATTTTATGACTGAGTAGACATTAAACTAAGTAGCTACTGTATGGCCTATGAAAAATAGACATWAAACTAAGTAGCTAATTAAGAATTTGTGGCTGAGTTTTATAGCCAAGGCAACATGAACAAGAAAATCAGCATCGGATACAAAACTGGGAAGCTGAAACATTAAGGGAATGAATACTTACTWCCCCAAAAACAATTATACCGTCCTCAGCTCTTAATTGATAGCCAATMTAATTCAGCAATCATCTACTRCCATCTAATAGATATAGGATTGAGCATTAAGTATTTGCAGTGCACGTGCAATCCATGTAACCCACAAGGCCGCAACATGGTTTATCTAACAATCTCCTAATAATTCCAAAAGTGAAGGAAAGATTTCGAGTTATAAGGAGGGTTGGCTTGATTAGCAATCTCTTAAAAAATAAATGTTCTTTATGTATATACAAAGTATAATGATTACTTAACATATTCGACATGAATTGACAGATTTCTTAGTACATGTCAATTACAGTAGTAAGTTGCGGAAGATGATGATCCCTTTGCTAGAATCTATTAAGTAAAAAGGGTTTACGAGGATTACCTCATAGGTATCATCCATGAGGGTGATTAACCGGCCTTGAGAAGAACTTCAACGTCTGCTCTTCTAAGAAAATTGAAGGAAAGATATTCACTGTACTTGGAATCAGTAGAACATAGGAAGGTTCAGCAGAAGAACAGAACAGAACATGTTGGTGAAACCTATCATGAAGAACAGAATTCCAGTTAGTACATACAGAACTGATTAATCTTGTCCAAAAAAAAAAGCATGAACAGGTTAGCACCATGTAAAGCAGGTTTTGAGGTAGTCATGCCCAGTAACAGGAGGGCAGTATGGCACCTTCGATCTYCCAGTTAGAAAAATAACACTAGRATGAGTAAAGAAGGGYGAGGGACTGCAGGTAGATTCTGTTGTACAACAAATTTGAAATAGAGCCCAAGGACAATAATTAWATTATATACTAGGAAAGTATTTAAGGCGGGGTACTWAAAGCTATCTCAATTCGATATTTTTTGTGGATTCAATTGATAACGGACAGATATCAATTTTTATGCAAAGGGTTGCATTTGGCCTCTAAAGAACTAATTCAGCTCATGTGATCAACAAATTTCAAGATGAGCCTAGTGTATCATCATATATATTTATGCTGAGAAATTGCATACTGATAATGAAGAGGTTATTAGCTTGACAGAATGACAGKTAGCTCTTCCTATGAATTTAGTACTGTTAGAGACTCAGATTGACTAAGGCGCCTAAGCTAGWTGATGTTGTAGGCAGCTTCTCTCTTTGCATAGAAGACATATTGCATTCCTTAGAACTAGGTTCTTMAATATATTTTGTCAATAAAATTAAGACGATTAAATTGTGTAATTCTCTTTTGTCGAGCTGTGAACTTGAACTTTGTATTAATGACGTCTCAAAGATTTAACTCAAAATAGATCTACAATCATAGTTAAGCCAAATACTACTACATTAATCTGAYTTATTATGCTTATTTGTAATATCAATGCCACACCTCTAAATCCMCGGAATTTATGTCTACTTTATGATCTACTTTGAGTGAAAGTAATGCTATTACACTAGTGACAAATGAACTCACCTCAAAAAACCAAGTAAAGATATGTTCATGATTCTAGCTTAACATGCTATATTAAGATAAAAACAACCCTACATACACTCTTGGAAAACAATCTTGTGTAACACAAATCTCCTAACCTAAAATTACCAACAAGCAACCTAGTGAAAAGAGGAAAACAGAAACATAGCTGTGAAGCCAAAATACTACTCATCTAAGGCCTAGCTCCTTAGATATTTTCACAAATCAGATTTATAATGGAGCGACAAYTCATCATATATAGTAGAGGATAATTAGAGTAAAGCAGAAATTTCGACAAYTGTAGATTCAAAAGCTCYACCTTCCCCACGGTTGCAACCTTGTTTATTACAAGTCACTTGGCACTCACTCAATGAACATTCGGATCATCAGTTTGGAGGAGCCACATATCTTATTAGAAGACGAGATCAACAAAATATTTGTTAGTGTCTACATCCGCTTTGAAATCCTTGTTAACCATAAGTATGATGCATTAGTCATATCATAAACACGATCATCTGGCAAGCAACGATTCTCCTCCATTTTTGTGAATAATAGATTAGCTATATTCATGACCCTTAGGAAGTGAAAGAAAGTAAATTTGTTTAATTTGCAAAATCAGAGGAATTTTAACTTTCGAATAACCTTTACTACCTACAATATATAGTTTCTATGTGACTCAGACCTTCATTTTCACCTCGAGCACCCTTGTCGGATCCTTGAAAACTTAACATTGGTGGAACCTAAAAATCCTTTATGTTAGGCTTAGATTTTTCATAATGCTCACAAAATAGCCTGAATCAAATACTGAGGCATGACATAGTTTAAGTCCTTCGGTTTTGAATGATGATGAACAGTCTTGGGATTGGGGAACGATTGTTTTAATAGTGCTGACTGCTGAGATATCAATCGTTTCCTCTTTAATCGAAAGAATTTTAATTGATCATCGAATTAACAAAGTACTCAATTCACCTTTTGCATATTTATCTAGAAATCATACTATAGCGTGCAATAACTATACTATGGCAGACTATGCAAATGCAGGATACATTATAAACAACTAACGAAATATAGAAAATTGAGAATTGTATGAATAAACGTATTTGTATACCTGAATTCCTGAAGCAAAGTGAAATTGTTAATTGGCATGAAGCCAAGATTTGAAAGGAGCAACTAAATTGTGAATAACATTGTTGATCATCATCAGCATTCATCATCATCATCATCATCACCATCATCACCATCATCAATTTGCTTTTCGGCAGTAGTATCAAACGTAACATTGATGACAAATTTCGGGAATTATGCCCAAAATACGAACTTGGAAAGGGAAACGAGCTCACATTTCTCAGCATGAAGTGGTTTTTGAGTTTTCTAAAGGTAATTTTGCGAATGAAAGTAAAATAAAGAGGTTACCTTTTTTAGGGTTTATGGAGTGTGAGTAAGTAAGAGACGCCATTGTTGTTTGATGAGAGAACTTGAATGAGCTCGTTTTTTCGGGCACAAGGTGGAAATAACGGGAAATAACATTGGGAGGGGAAATAACGGGAAATTCGAAGGCTACTAAGCTCGATGAGAATCGAACTCAAGTCTCTCACCTTAGATTCGAAGGCTTGACCAATTGCCAACCCATTCTCGAAGCTCATTTGTTTTTTAGTTACGCAAGTTAGTACACATGGTCAATTTGGTCCTTAGACGTATACACAAATAAGATTAACTTTTTTTCCTTTATACTTTGTTGTATGCTCTCTTTTAATTAATTAATTAATAGAATTTGTGTGTTTATTTTTCTAATTTGAATGTTCTAATTATTACAAGTCTTTTACGGACATTATGCATGCGATGATGCTTTAAATGTAAAATTGTTATTTAGTTGTAAAACAAACCAACATTTATATAATTTTAGTTTAACTTCACATCCAATTTTGCAATATAAGAAAAATAAGTGTACATCTAGTCATCTACTTGTAGCATTTTTCTAAAATAAATTTTTCATATTCCATTGTTAATTGATTTTTCACCAAGAATTCACGATTACACAAATATAAAACTAGTCATTCAAGTAACTAAAATCAATTGTATTTCTATTTTGCAACAACTTTAATTTATTGATCTTATAGTTCCATCATATTTCATAAGCAACATTCAAATAATCCTTCCTAAATGGTTGGCAGAATCCAAATGGGAGGGGGCTGATCCTTCTGCCTACGACACGAAATGTGATGATCAGTGAAGGTATGGTCTTCAATCTGGTATACACCACTATCGCGATGCCCCATGAACTGGTAAGGCCTATTGTACATGGTGTCAACACCATTATAATCATCAGTGAAGTAAATGGAATTACTCGTGATTCCTCTAAAATCCGAAGCTTTTACATAAGTTGAGTGATTGTCTCCTAAGAACAATGCCCCGTCTGTGATCTCTTTTAATGGAATCCACCTCGAATAGATGCCACGACCCAACATGTAAACTTGAAAACCAATTGTGTTGAAGAACAAAATCTCACCTGATGCACTAGGCATAGAGGAAGACTTCACCAACCTAATCACTTGCAGAAGGATACCACCAYCTGTCTTCACTATGTATCTTCGATTTGAGTTCCCCCCAGGTCCTACCACAGGCTCGGAAGCAAGCTTGWTGATCAGGCAATCATGCTGCACCTTAAAATCAAAGGCCTCACCCAAATAGTTGACTGCCAGGAAACTGTTCTCACGAAATATGATGTCAAAGATCCCTCGTTGAATGCTATACTTGTAAGTCCAAGATCCACCCTCAAGCTTGCAGTAGGCCAAACTTCGCGTCTCACCATAAATCATCATCAAGAATAAATCATCAGCACAGGAAGAAGGGTCRGATGACAGTACAGCCTTACAGATGAAATAGTCAGAGAAAAACTCTTGACCATGTGCCTTTCGCGCCTCTTTGGCCTCTACTGCTGGCAGAAACGGTGGAAGGTGGATCGTTCCCTTACTAGATCCAAAGTAAAATGGATTGAACAAAGTTATTACAGCAGACAAACTATCTAGAAAGATAAGCCAACCATGAGAGGAACCAATGCACCTGTTATTGTAAGGCACAGATAACTTCAGGTCATAAATTTTTGCATCAGGAAGACTATAAAGATTTCGAGTGCTTTTGCTGTTGTCGCTTGTAGGTATCAACAGCATAGGCAAACGTCTGAAAAATGACATTTTTGGGCCAATGTTAAGTTCTTGGAGCCTTTTTTTCAGGACAAAATGCCATTGAGGGCTAATGCAGCCAAACGAAAGCATGTCAGACAATAAAAACAATCGGCTTATGATAAGTAAAAGTACGTCTATAGGAAGGCAATCCCATTTTTGCTCTTCAAAAGAGGGTGAAATAGAGGACAATAATGAAGGAAAATCCATTGTTGAATTTTGGTGAACAAAAATGGTTTTCGAAAGATGGGGGAGAGTTTAGGATGCACTGCAGAAGAGTAGAGACTACAACAGCACAATAAATAGCAAAGTTAAAAAAACAAAATAAGAAAATGCACAATCAGTATTTGCTGTAGTTATTTCATTCCTTAAGTAGAATGGGGATTAAAAAGTTATCGAAAATAATTAATTTTAAGCTTAAAGAATCATTWAAACCATTACTGTGTGGTTTATTATTTTAGMGTAAATTTTATAAGAACATGCAACGATAAATAAAATAACTAGTACTCRTGTGTTTGAGAGCACGCTCATTAGTAGTCYAGCGCGTTTCAAAATACAGATTAGTCCTCTTGCAACAAAATGCTATGCTTAGCATATAATCATCTAATAWTGAGTTCGAGTTTACTTTGATTTAAAAAATTGTTATTAAGTTACTGGTTTGATTATTATTATTAGCACTTCTGATCTCAATCAATCTCTCTTTCACATTTATGGCACTTCTCCAGTTGTAGCAATAATGAACTCTAATTATGTAGAAAAATGCAGCAAATCATACAGATAAGGAAAAGAATAAGACACTTATGGGTTGATTACTGTTGTTTCCAATTTCGAAAATCTTGGGCAAAATCTTTTCACATACATTGATTTTTCTAGTACAAACTCAGTTATCACTTATCAATTATCATCAAATTAAAGGAAACACCATTTTTAATGAGCAAGAATACAARTTGTGATATGGGAAATAACTGTGAAGTCTCAAATAAGAAGGAGCTAATATCGAAAAAAACCTGATAGTTTAAGTTATATGGTCAAGACAACATGAACAACAAAATCAGCACCAAAAACAAACTTGGAAGCTCAATCATAGACAAAAATAGTTATCTCKAAAAATAATGCACCATCCTCAGCTCCAAGCTTTGAATTGATAACCAATTAAACCCAGCATCATCTACCGCGCCATCTTATAGTTAATGAGTCGAGTCATAAGTATATTAGCTAGATTCAAGCCTTCGGTATCCTCATAACCTGCAGTATGCTACATCTAATTTCCTAATGTCCCATAGTTACTGACAGAAGAGAGAACAATCTGCTGCTGTGGAATTTCCAATAATGCTGTTAATGCATACTTGTATTAGACTATGAAACTAAGAGCCATTTTTTGTTAAGATAAGTCTTAGATGTCTAAGGCTCAAAAGCCTGTCGTAGAACCCTCCTAAAGTAGTCGAGTAGTTGGACAGATCAATGGGTTACGATGTTATCACTTCATCACCGAACCACCAGTGCTACTTATCACGAGAGGACAGTCCTAAATTTAGACATGAGTTAATTACCATCGCTGTTAGGGACTCAGATTGACTAAGCCAATTGAAGTTGCATACAGATATTATACTTACAGAGAGAGTTAATACTTACATGTACAAATATTATACTTCCAGAGAGAGTTAAGTTGGTTATCATCCTACTTCTAATCGATACTAAGATCGACGTGGATGAGTTGTACTTTGGAACTACTAACCTATAGTTACCAACAAACAACCAAATAAATAGAGGAAAGCAGAAATATAGCTGCAAAGCCAAAGTATAACATTCATCGTCTTAAGGCCTGGGGGAACTTCACCATACTTGAAATATAATTGGCGTACCTGAAGCAGATTTTTCGATAATTGTAGGCTCAACAGCTCCTCATTAGTAGTTGCAAATCACTCGATGAAATGTTGGAGTGCGTCTAGAATGAAGCTGAGGCGAAAGCATTTCATCAACTTGTATACTGAAAAGCTGAGTGAAAACGACGATAGAAGGATAGGAACACAACCTCTAACTTCATTTGCAGAGCTCTTACACTGACTGGAGGAAAGTCATGGTATCATCATCAATAACTTGAACACCGTAAACAGATTSATAGTATAATCGAAAATGAAGCGGGAACAAAAGAGGGCTCTAACAGTTAAAGAACGCAACATTATACTCCATTTTCTGTGATGAATTAAGGATTGATTGAATGCTCCATTTTCTGCGACATCCACAGGAGAAGAAAATAAAGGTTACACATTGAGACATTTTCTTCAATTTATGCAGCTTTTAAATTATTATTTTTTTAAAAAAAAACGTGATTGAAAAAACTGTACTWTACTTCACAGTTTCTTCATTTGTTTACGATTTCGAGAATTTGGTCATTAATTCTCTGCTCAGTATTCTACTCATCAGTTGATCCAATTAGGCCTAGATCCCAWGCACAAAGCAAGACATTAAGAAACGGTATTCTGCAGTATCAGCAGACTGAAAATTATCCGCGCACATAAGCTAGTATGTGAGGAGATAAACACGATTATACATACTAGTATACTACTGTAAAAATTTACTAGAGTTTGATTATAGGTACATTGTTTAACTTCGAGAAGATTAGCTAGAGATGGATGAATGGCAGGCTAACGAAAGAATGTTAAACATCGACATATAAATCAGTCAAAATCCAAAAATAATACTTGTAATTGTGTTACCTCTTACAGGAGAAGTTGAGACACAAGAACTAGAGAGACTTCATTTTCATGAAGTTTCTACAGTATGATTATATTAAAAACTAGCAGTAGCAGTAAAATCAGTCCTCAAATAGTATGAATACACAACTTCTCAAGCAGTTAAATGCATATCTCTAACTACAGACAAAATATCAGGGTTCACTTTGGCGCTGCCACATACCGCATCAAACGCCTGCAAAAATATAGGAGAAAATCAGCGTWTTAAAGAACCGAGTGTTATMCTATGTAATAACTCTGCACTAAAATGTCAGTGACTATTTACATGCACTTTAGCCAAGCCCTCCTTGCTATTGAGCTCATGCAGAAGTTTCTGAACTCCTTCACGGCTATTCAATCCGCCATCTTCAATAGCATATTCACCAACAATGACCAAGAAGACCTGAATCAAATGCCATAAGAATTTAAAAGTCATAAACTTAAAACAAATTAATGCAAATTAATGCAATCCGAGGTGGATAGCTATAAGACACTATTGGCATTTAGCCAATGACACAATCAAGAAAATAAGATTCATCCAAAAGTGGCTGATTTTAATATGACAGGGAATCTGCTCTTGGGACAAAAGTACAAAACACGGTATTCTTCCACAAAAAGTACAAGAGAAAGCAGGGGCAAGCTGATTCAACAAAAATTAAACATTCAAGCAATGCTCAAGATGGAAGTAGTAAATGGAGTTTTCAATTATAAGCTGACAGAGCTTGACTTGTACATACACAACTTGTGCTCGAATTGAGCTTAGGTAACCTATAAATTAGTAAATACTCTTATAGATTATTCCAGCCAATCAAACTTTTTGTTAGAACATGTGATGATTCCCATAAGCTAATAGTTAAATCTAGGTTATGATTCAAGCTTTCTCAAAAAACTTTTCAAAAGCTTTGAGCTAGTGCAAACTCACTCAAGTTGAGCAATGTGAATAACCCTAAATCCCTAAAACTTGCAAGAAGGCTAGGCTCGCTTATTTCATCCACGATTATTAGTACAATGAAAGAAACTATTAATGGAAGTAGCAACAAGAGGATTCGCTTAAATCCTAACCCAACAGAATCCACTTCTTAAAGAGCTCATATCTGATCTTTACAACTACAATTAAAGAAGCTATTCACTTCAGAGACTTAAAAAATCTCATTGCTAGGAGGAATTGAATAACTAATAAACATGTTGATAAAAAAAAGGTCCTAATTAATAGAGTTTTCGCTGTCTGCCAACAACATTATTCTAGATCATAAGCATTTTGCTTATCATCTACGGCAACAACACATTTTCTACCCTTTGATACAGTACGTTCGGTATTCAATTCTTAAGCTAGAATGAGTAAAAAAAATAGCAATTTAATTAGCTACTATCAAGAAATAGTTTGGAGAATCTCATAGAAGGTGCCAAAGCAAAATAAACGAACGGTACCTCAGTGCAGCGAATAAATGGCCTTTCATATAGCTCGTATCTGAATTCTAACGCTGCTTTTTCCAGAAAGCTTTTGAAATTTTCAAGCACCTTACAAAAAAATTCCATTGTAAACAAAATAAACTCTATTAAGATAAATGACAATAATCAGGCTTGTAGTTTTTCATGAACCTGGAGTTCCACCAACAATTTTTGTTTCTCTTTATCCAAATTACCTTTATTTTCACACTGACAATAGATCATTGAACATATTGTTCTTCAATGCCATGCAAGGTGTTTCATAGAAACATAATAAACTCAAGAATACCTGATTAACAGAAATACCAGGTGGCAAGTTGAATTGTACATCTTTAAGACCACCTACAGGATCATGAGTGGTGAACTCCAGTGCCTCATTAATCAAGCTGTGCTCGGTAAACACCTTGAATGGAAACAGCAAATTCATTGTTTTAGATTATTAACCTTAATGATAAAACAAATACAATATACTTGGCTAGTTATTGCTTATGAAGCTGACATTTCCATCAGTAAATCTTTGTTTTTGTCCTTAAAAGTGCTCATACATCTATCCTGTACAACTATATTTAATTTACATTCAAAGCTATATTGGCTAAGGTTCTTGCAAAATTTGTTCATACAAATTATAGCCACATCTATCTAAGTATCATCAAATGCTAACAATGTCATGATTAATACAACCACCTTAGTCTTTGGYGCCATGATATAAGCAAGTAGCAAAAGTTCTTGCATTGTTATTAGATTAAATATAAGACCATGACAAAAGAAAGGGATCAAAACAGTGTGGGAGTTAAAAGTCATTTCTAATATATAAATACTCACCAAGGAGCGAGAGAAGACCCAGAAATCGGTATCATATGCATGCAACAAACACGGGACAACCGCTGCAATAAACATGATGAGAAACATTAATGCTAAGCCAGACAAGTATATGCGCTTGATATATGTTTCGATATGGACCTTTGAAAACATTTCTACAACGTTCAACASCATCTGGGGTATCGTCTATGTCTCCTCTAGTACATTTATATTGACATCCTTGAATGTATCTGTTTGGATCGATCAAGACAAGCTGGATAACAAAGGACAAGTTAGTAAAAAACTAAAAGTTGAAAATAGAATCATTAACCAAGCTAGAATTTAAAAATAAGCATCTAGGAGACATAAGGTTCTGCTCAAACCACAACAACTTATTATTGGCATGCATAACCATTATTCAAGGATCTRTCAAATCCTATCCTAATACTTGTTCCATTTCTTTTTGTTTCAAATCCTATCCTAATACTTGTTCCATTTCTTTTTGTTGCAACAAAGACATATTTTATGTCTCACAAATGATGTCGTTTGGGTACATGTTTCTTTTTCAGTAACTTCTTAAGATATAGGAAAATGGCCCTAAGATTCGACATCACTCGGTCTTCTTGTTCGTGTACATTACGGTACATAGTTCTCTGACATTGATGTAGAAACAGTAAGCATGATCAAAGAATAAACCGAGGTGTTCAAAATGGAAACATATCACAGAGGATAGAACCGAAGACTGACATTAATCCCTACCGTGGTTGTATATCAGATGGTTAATTTTGAAAAAAAAAAACCTTCATTTTAGGCAAATCATTAGGTGCACATTAATCCCAAAGGTACATTGTCAACCATTGCAACCAAATGGAGACCACCACCCACAAATTGGTTAACCCTTAACAGTTAACACTGATGCATCATGGACGGGCAAAAAACACATTGCTGGGATAGGGGAAATTTTTAGGGATGCTGCTGGAGGTTGGGTTCTTGGATTCCAGGGCCAACAACGCCTCAACATGCTGCTGAGTTATGGGCAGTAATGGAGGGATTGAAAATCATCAAAGCAAAAGGCTGGACTAATGTGATTATATGTACAGATTGCAAGTTAGCTGTGCAGTTATTAGACTCTAAATCCTCTACTAAAGATGAGCTCTACAATGTATTACTCACTTGCAGGGCCCTATGCGAACAGGCTGGCTGACATATTTGCTAAAATAACTAGAACCGAGCTTATTTTTAATGCTAATGTAAACTTGCACATGGTTGTAAATCCTCTGCAGGATGTTTGTAGCTCTAAAGAAAAACCCCAAATTAGGGATGGATAAAAGGCCAAACCCATCCAATCTCGTTGAAACGTTCCTACATCTTTTTGGGATCATGTATCTGCAGTATGATGATTTGTTATTTTTAATGTATCTCAATAATATCAGACAAGGGTTTTGACTTTTTTCTTATGTATAAATTRTACAAATATAATTGACAAAACAAAACTTAGATTCTCCGATACATCATATACATCAAGAAACACTCTTGTTTGAAAATTTACCACTAGCACTAAGAGCAAAGGTATGTAACGATTACTTTGAAACGGAGGGAGTTTGTGCTAATACAAGTAATAGAAWATTCCTTATACATACTGATCCACAACAGCTGCTTCTTTTTCCCATTGAAGAACTCTGTACTCCTACATTTTTTAAGTCTTCCCACACCAAAACACCGTTTGTTCTCTTCGACTTATTTGTAATTATTTGAACGAGTAAAAACAAATTTGTACCACAACACTTGTTTGCCATCTTCTCATCAACCCAATTCTTGCATATTACACTAATTACAGTATTATTTTATCAGTCTTCCGGTCTCCCCACACTAATATGCCCCATAATAATCATACCATAACDAAACTCAATCATTTCTAACACAAGGTAACATATTCAAAAGCAACCATCAATCAATCAAAACCTTAGTTCCATAAATCCCCGACATTTATTAGTGAATAAAAATTGACAAAAATACCTTGACTAAGAAATAGATACATAAACACAACTAGTAATTTTCTATGTCATTGAAAATAATCTTTGCTAAAACCCCAATATAACCATACAACTATTATATTACCCCCAAAATCGCACCCAAACAAAAAATCAAAATTATTCTTTCTTTTTTTCTTTGTCTCTTTTATTTGTCACTCAAGAATCACATTTCGCACATTTTCATTACATTCATTACAATAATCGAGAAACAGACAAATACCCAATACACAAAAATACAAGATAAATACATCAAAAATTACTGCAAATACTTTCAAGAAACATTGTATTTTATCTACTTTTCAAAAGATTAATACTAGAATTTATTTTATAAATAAAAATACCTGAATCAAAGTGTAGGTGTTACCAAGCAATGATTTGCARGCGGAACACTCTGAAAGACGCTCATTGAAAAACGCCCTCATAAAGTGTCTGTATAAGCAATCACCAGGGTCGCCTAAAACAGGATTATCAAAAACTAATTTCCTCATTTTCTGAAATTCTGGGTTTTCTTCTTCTTCTTCACTGCTATGAGCTACTGTTGTCTGAATGCCACGCTTTTGCACCGAAACGTCGCTAATTGACCCCACTGTTTTCAGCGTATTAAATGGGGCGACGATTCTTGCTGTTGTTGTTGTGAGTTGATTTGAGCGCAACAGTCGTTTAGCTGCTACTGCTGCTACTGAGCGAACAAGTGCCATTTTTTTTTGTGGGTTTAATGGAAGTGAATTTTCTGGGTTAGAAAAAAGCTTGCTTTTTTAGGGTTGATTTTGCGAGAGTATGAAGGTAGTAGCTCAGAGTTGTTTAGACGACGCCATTGTTGTTTTAGGAGAGAGAAAATTAGAGTGAGTTGTCAGTACTTTCTCTCTGTTATTATGTTATATACTTATATGAAGTTGCCGCCACTTTCTTTCGGTTAAGCCCCTATTGGCTGTTCTAAAGCAAATTACCTATATGCCCTTTACTAATAAAACAAACTTTGGTCACACCTAATTTTAATTTAGAATTAGAGATGCAATGTGCAAATGAGCTAGTGTGTTTGCTAACTACTCGTGAAGAAGYTTGCTTAAAGCTCSTTTGTATGTAGAACAAATGAATAAGTTAGAACAAAAATTTAAAATGAGTCAAGTTYAAACACCWATATGTTCGATTCGTTAAGACTCGGGAACAACTTATTTATAGCTCATTAAAACTCGTTTATTACCCGACAAATTATGATAGTTTAGACRTTAAGCAACCAAGTCAATACAAAGTTCTACTTTAAAAGTTAAAATAAAGATATTTCTTATTCTATTTTTATTTTTTTTACAATGATAGAGATTAATACTTTGTATTCTCCTTAAAGTTTGGACTTTTCTATTTTCAGTTTTTAGAAATTTGAATTATCATGTGATACATAATTTTAATAGGAAAAATAGAAATTAATAATCCTACCTTTTGGTGGTCTTCTCATATTAATCCTAAATTAGTTTAATTTTAGAATAATCCTACATTTACTTGCAATCTTGTCAATTTAGACCCTTTTACTTGAAACCTATTGAGCAGGTGAACTAAAATTATTTTGGAAAAATTAACAGGAATAATCCCACCTTTGAGTGGTCTTCCAAAAATAAACCGATCTTTCGATTATCCCAGAATAATCCGATCTTTGGGTGGCATCTTCCAAAAATGAACCAAATGACCTGCTACCTGTTATTCTGGTTTAAATCAGATTTATTTAATTATTTTTCCTTTTTTTTGTTAAAAATCATTTATTAAAAAAATTCCTTTTTTTTAAACCCACCACCACTCCTCTCTCTCTCTCTCCTCTATGTCACTCACGACATCTCTCTCCAATCCWCCTCCTCTCTCTCACTCTCTCTCCTCTTTCTCTGGTTATGACAGTCGTGTGGTGACAGGTGGCGTGATGGTTGTGGTGTTGGTGGTGTGATGGTGGTTGCGMGATTGGGGGAGGGAGGTGGTGGTGTTGATTACGGGAATCAAGGGTGGGAGGTGGTGGTGGTGGGTTGTTGTGGCGGTGTTGGTGTGGGGTGTAGAGGTGGCGGTGGTGTCCTTTCTTTCTCTCTCTCCTCTTGGTTGGTGGCTTCGTCGGTCGTCGCTTGGCGATTGTGTCGCGGGTCGTGATTGGGTTGCAGGTGGTTGTGGTCGGTAGTAGTTGAGGTTGTGTTAATGTGGGGTGGTTGTACTGTTGTTGAGTTGCTGTGGTGGTGTGGCTGTGTGGTGGTGAGGGGTGGGTGAGGTTGTGAGGGGTATTGTTGCTGGTGGTGGTGTGGCTGTGTGGTGAGGGGTGCTGCTAGTGAGTGGTGGTGGTGTGTGGAAGGTGGTTTGGTGGTGTGGTGGTCTGTGGCAGGTGGTGCGGTGGTCTGTGATGGCAGGTGGAGGGAGGGGTGGTAGGTGGAGGAATGATGCTAATTAAATTTTAATTAAATTMTTTTAATTAATTTAGTTTAATTTTAATAACAACCAATGACGAAGCGACACGTGACAATTAACCTGCTCATTAGGTTGAAAAYCGRTTAGGGTTCATTTTTGRAAGACGCCACCTAAAGGTTGGATTATTCTGGGATAATTGAAAGGTCGGTTTATTTTTGGAAGACCACTCAAAGGTGGGATTATTCCTGTTAATTTTTCCAATTATTTTTATTTTTTCCCCTCTTATTTCCCCTTTACTTTCTATGTTCTACCTTTCTTTTGAACCAAGCTATATTGGATGTGCTTCAGTCCGGTGGCAAAATTAAAGACACTTACTTGTTGGGTAGAGAAGACTTCCTAACGATGCTATGAGTGAAAATCCAATCCAAAAGTCAAGGGAGCTGAGATAAAAGTCCAATCTCGCCTTGTCCCACGCGATAGGCAGCAACCACCTGCAAAAAGGCGAATAATCCTCATGRATTATCTCCCCTCCGTCCAATGTTTAAATGGCTACACATAACTCTTCGGCATGGATCCATAACTCTACCTCCCGGAGGGCTTCAGTAATGTCCCTAMAACCTCGCGCTAATGAGTTTGAAACGAAATTCGCGATCTTGGTGTAACCCWCTAATGAAATTAACAAAATTTAGTTCATTTGATAGGTCTTTAATAGGAAAAGAGTCATAATTAAAACGTTTCACATAACTTCAC
This sequence comes from Bassia scoparia, assembly GCA_008642245.1. Classification (NCBI taxonomy): domain Eukaryota; kingdom Viridiplantae; phylum Streptophyta; class Magnoliopsida; order Caryophyllales; family Amaranthaceae; genus Bassia; species Bassia scoparia. The sequence continues at coordinate 10,957 of SNQN01000203.1, read as the reverse complement.
AAGGATTATTCACACGCTTCTTGATTTACCATGGATGTTGCACTTTTTTTCCCGTCTATTAGCCACAAAATGATCTGAAAACATCAAAGCCAATTGAGCGAAATTGTTGACGGAATTGGTTGGAAGTCCATTGAATCACTTTTGTGCCACTCCTTTGAGAGTAAGTGGAAAGCAGCAACACCAAGTGGCATCATCTATCGAGGGTTTGAGTGAGCTAGCACAAATGCTTACAAGTAGATAGATGAACATGAGGATCCCCCCATCCCATCAAATGGGTAAATGTTAGGGATCTTCACCTTCAGTGCTCCAGGAGTCATCCATAATTGGAAGTAGAAAAGGGAGTTATATGAGCGAGAGATACAACTCTAACCCTCTCCTCTAGAGGAGCTTCTCCTTGAGGAAGGAGATTGCCTTGAGTGTCATATTGAGATTTCTCAACTCCTTCCATTTCCAGATTATCTCTTCTCCTCTCCATGTTATCATTTGATTGTCGGCTATAGTCTTCTAGAGAAAGAGATGACTCTCACATGCTAGAAGTATGTAGAATCGAAATAAGAATATTCTTCATCCCGAGTTGCTTGTTCCTTAATGCCTCTCTTTTCATCCAAGAAAGACCTCGCATCTTGGGCTTGGCTCTCAAGTCTTTTGGTTCATCTCTTTTGCAGCCTCTATTATGTGCCTAGCATCAAGTGAAGGTGTTCCCTGATTCACATATCTTCTTTCCTCGTTTGCCTGAAGAGGCAGAGTGAGATGTTCCCGCCTAGGACCATACTTGGGAGTGTCATCATACTTCCGAAACCTAGGTCCCTGAAACTCGGTAGGCCCTTAGGTGGTGATCGATAGTTCGCTTTAATCGATCAACCTTAGACTCATTCTTCCTTTTGCCCACCCCTCATGATTTGAGTTTTTGAGCTCTCTCTCTCTCTCTCTCTCTCTCTTTGCAACTTGCTTATATGAAGTTGCCACCACTTTCTTTTCGGTTAAGCCCCCAGTGGTTGTTCTAAAGCAAATTACCTATATACCCTTTACTAATATAAACCTAAATTTGTTAATTAATAAATTGATGGTATGTCTATGTAGTGCATGTTTCAAGAGATACAATGTGACATGTGGCTTGTAGTAAAAATCTAACTTGTGTTTYAATAGTAGTATAGAAGATTTGTGTCAAGCAAAGAAAATGCATAATGCTCGATTAATTTGTTTTTTATTTTACATTTTGTTAAATATTAATGTTTTAAAAATAGAAATAAATAACTTTGTTTGTTTTTTTTTATATAAATAATTAGTTCATATATTATACTTATTATATAATTAATGTAAGAGTAGTTCTTTTTTGTAAATATTTATTTATAGTAAAATAATCTTTTTTTAAAAAAAAGTACTTCGTATATACAACCGGTCCAGTCCAGGGTTAGATTGGTTGATTCCAATTTGGTCCGAGTTTGGACCGATATTTTTCAATCCGATCCCGATTAACAAAAAAGTGGATTCTGATCCGTCGATCCAACCAATTTCGGTCCGGTCCGATCCGGTTTTGGATTGGTGCTCATGTGGCGCCATGTTGCAAAGATACAATGTGACACGTGGCYGGTAGTAAAAATCTCACTTGTATTTTAATAGTAGTGTAGAAGAGTTGTGTAAAGCAAAGAAAATGTTATTGGTGATAACATCACAGCAACAACAACATAATAACAGCAGAAGGCAGAAGCTGCTTATTTATTTCCTTCAGAGCAAATTAGGCTTCTTTTCTTAGCTAATTAGTTAGTTATAGTTAGTTATTCTGAGCTGTCAGTTATTATCCATGTCAGCAATCCTAATGCTTATTAGTGATTGGTTTAGATTGTTTTACTAGCCTATGATTGGTTAGAACAGCTCATTAGTTTGTATTATATAAGGAGCCTTCATACTTGTATTTATGTATCACTTGATTATCAATAAAATTCAACACAATGTTTTCTCTCCAATTTTCCTGTTATTCAGAATTACTTTTGTTCATTATGCTATATTCAGAATCTGCTTGTTGATTGATGCTAGTTCATCATTGAGGCTTCAGTTTGTTCCAGATTTCATCAAATGTATAATGGTACACTAATTGACGTGCTAATAAGTCTAATAACAAACTACTCTTATAATGGGAAAATTTATCRTAATAATAAATGAAATGTTGTGTAAGCCAACCACTTGATAATAAGTCTCACTAGGGGTGTTAAATAAGTCGAGCTGAGCTTTGGATATTTTAAGATCGGCTTGTGACGAATATTCTYGAACTCGAGTCGAGCCTCGAGCTTTTTTCGAGACTTAAAAATCAAGTTCAAAATACATTAAAACTCTATYGGAGTTTGAAAACTATATCAATATAATGACTTCTTAAAACATATTTATAATAGTTATAGATTTGAATTTTCCTTTTGTGTAGACCTTATCAATAAACTAAGTAGTTCCCATGCGATGCAACGGTTTCAAAAAAACCTATTTATAGTACCATTAATTTAAATTTTTTAAGAAAAGTTAAAGTGGTAATAAGATAGGATATAGTCCATTTTAGTTTTATGTTTTTTTTTAATTCATGTTATATATTTCTTATAAATTTAACTTTTATAAATAAGTTGTTGAATTTAATAGTAACATAGATATAGTTGTTTGTTTCTAATACATTTTGTTTTTTTAAATAGGTGAGATAAGAATATCATATAATTTAATATATTTTTTAAAGGTAATAATAAAGAACTAAAGATAACTTATAAAATTTCATAGAATTTACCGTAGTTTTAATTGTTTTTAAACAATATTACATTTAGATAATCAATATATTATTTGTATCTAAATTGATTATTTTTAAAATTCAAAATTAATTTATGATGTCATAATAGTTGTTATTTTATAAATGGGTATAATTGTTTTTTATATAGTTTTTTTAAGTTTTAATATAGTTTTGATGGGATATAATTGTTTGTTTTTTATATGGGCATATCGGATCAAAGATATTGTTTTTAATAGTTGTTTGTTATCTAGTTTTAGTTGAAAATAAATATCGCAATCATAGTTATAGACTGACGCTGGGTAATATCGCAACACTGAGAATGAGATATAATTATTTTTTAATTGAATTTTATTTGTTTTTTATATTAGATTTAATTTAAGATAGACTGAGTTGGCATATATTCTTTTTTTATAATAATTTATTTTAATGTCATCAATGTTTTTGGTGGGAATTTTTTTTAATGAAAATCCATCACGTAAGCATTTGATGACATCATCCATGTTTTGCTAAGTATTTATTAGATTATTATATTAGTAATTTTATTATTATTATCAAGCTATATAAAAAGATTAAAAAAACATTCCGAGGCAGTTTGCAAGCTTTTCAAGCCGAGTATAGATGAAGCTTGATCTGCTCGTGAAATTCAAGTCGAGCTCGAGCAAGCTTGACTCAATAACAACCCTAATTATGACCTACAATACTTGAGAACTAAATTTACCACTCAAAATAAAAATTCTTAGGGAAAGCTTTAATTAAAGTACATCTCCTATGTCACAGGCTCACACACAATATGAATTAGGGAGCCAGAAATACTTAGAAGAAATATTCTACTATATATAATATATATATATATGAAAATTTGTCAACAGCACTACCCACTTTTTGTCAAACTTTGAAAACAACTACCACTTTTTTTTTTTTAAACAACTACCCACTTTTTATCAAAAGTTTATTGAACCACGACTACTTAACGGTTTTAAGTTAACATCGTTAACTCTCTCCTTCCAACACCATCCCGGCACCTCCTCACCGCTTCTACCATTACTATCCCACCTCCCACCACCAGTCTGCACTCCGTCACTGCCCAAGTACTGTCACTGCCCCATACGCAGCTCCGCAGCCCCTCCCTTCTCCCCTCCCCTGCCAAGCACCCCTCCCCTCCCCTCCCCTCGCAGCCCCAACACACGAGCCCAAACAGCAGGCCCCCCTCCCCTCCCACTCGCAGCCCCCCCGACACCACGAGCCCAACAGCAGGCCCCCTCCCTCACCCTCCCCCTCGCAGCCCCCCACACACTCAATTCAACCTTTAACTCCCCAAAACAATCAATTTGAAACCCTAGAATCGCAACCCTCAAATCCCCAATCAAATTGAATCAATTTCGCAAACCCAGCAATGAATTCTTCCTATTTGAAATCTCCAATTTCGCAAACCAATTACCTAATTTTGCAATCAATCCCAATTCGAAACCCCCAATTTCGAAACCCCTGTTAATTTCGTGAGAATTCCAAGGGCGATAAATACTTGAATATAACTCCAAATCCTGAGTAATTCTTGAGCCCTATTTCATGTATTTTTTCGAGATCTACAACTTTCATGAGAAATCATGTCCAAAAATGGGTAAAAGCTAAAAATCGCATTTTAATTGCGTGACTGGTTTGGTGTTTTCAATGGGTTGTGGCTGTTAAGTGGTGTTTAGAGTTTGTGGTCGCGGCTCTCTTCCCTGTGTGCGTTGCTGGTGGTGCTCGTGGAACGGCCAGGTGGTCTGGTCGTACAGTGCATGCGTGTGATGGGGAGAGTGGTTCGTCAATGGTGTTAGAAGAGAGAGAGAGTTAATGATGTTAGTGGAAAACCTTAAGTGTCGTGTTTCACAAAACAATTTGATAAAAAGTGGTAGTTGTTTTTTTTAAAAACAAAAGTTAGTTTGTTTTCAAAGATGGACCAAAAAGTGAGGTAGTTATTGACCAAATTTTCCATATATATATATATATATTCAATGAGAAGAACCCTTAAAATAGAAGTGTGAAAACAATCTTGGTCCGTTGAATTTTGAGAATGTAAGGGCCAAGATATGCATAAATTTTATAGTAATTGGTGCAAATTTTGTACTGTATGCATATTTTTGGTTTTTCACATTCACAAGAAAAATCGTGCACATTTTGTATAAAAATAATGCACATTTACTTTTTTCATGAAAATAATTGACTCATCTATTCGAAATTTATGATTAAAATGCTTCTCACACTTCTCATTTTAAGGGTGCTTCTCATTTGATCCTAAATCTATATATACTAGTATTCTTTGCATGCATGCATGCATGATTTTGTATAAGAAGTACATAAATTTAAATTTTTGCACCATTATTATTTAAATATAAAGAAAAATATTAGGAAAACAAAATAACATTCCTCGTAAACAACTCTATTGCATAATAATTACGGAGTAATAATTTTTTTTTTCTCAATAAGTCTAATATTAAATGTAGATTTATCTGTACTCCATTATGTAATATGAGATGTTGTTATTAGCATTAGTATTTATTCAGTAAAATAAAGAAAAAAAAGCGTATATTTGAAATTTGTGAACTACAACTAATGAATTTTTAAATGTAAAAAAAAGTAATAAATAAAATAAAAAGTGATTGTTGCTATAATTGAAATAATAGGAAATATTTTTTTACTGTGTCTTTTTTAGTTAATACAGTAGTAAGTTTCCTCATTTTTTGTCAAACATTATTTTAGATTATGCCATTAATTGTTTTTTTTTTGAATTTTACATGATTAAATATTAAATTTGGCAAGTTTATGCATAGAATAAATGTTTGTTTGTAATAATAGTTAAATATAAGGGTTGAATTGAAATTCATAGGGACAACACTTGCTCCCCTTCACTTATAATCTTACTACACTATAGCACGCGATGCGTGCGATCAGTTAAAAATTTATATTAAAAACAAATATTCAATTAAAAAAATCAATGTAAAATTGGGTACAGTTTCAAATTTACAATGGCTGTGAGTTATTATGATTTTCAAATTTTCGATGTAATTTTTCTTTTCACGACTGAATCTCTTGACAAAAGAGATGAAAATATTAATTACATGACATACAAATAGTAATATTGAATACATAAAGAAAAAATAGATATGAATTCAATACGATTTTTCAAAATAATTTGCAATGATTAACGGCCTTCAATGTGAAAAAATTATTCCATGATTAATGTATTTATATTTGAATTTTTTCATACTAATTAATTAAACTTTTTTTCAAATTAGTCAATGTAATTAAATGATTTTTAATTTGAATGTTTTTACAACTAATTTAATTAACATTTTTTTTTTTTTTCATGGGAAAAATTAGTCAATATACTTTTTATATTGTTTAGTATATGATGGAGATAAAAATAAAGGAATTTATTATTTTTTTAATTAAGGACAATTAAAGTCTTTTACATCATTAAGGGTATTTATGTCTTTTTAATTAGGAGGGGACACCATTGCTCCCCCCTTGGCTTATATAAATACTAGTTATTTTTTGCACGCGATGCTGCGTGGCCGTGAATATTGTCAAAGAAGAAATGTTATTTATAATTTTTTATATCAATAATTCTTTGATTTTTAGGTTGTTCATTCATTGTTTATTCATAATGAAGGGCCTGTTTACATTAGCTTATTTCAGTTCTGTTCAACTCTATTCAGTTCAATTCAGTTCTTACTCACAATTTATCTCTCTTAATAAAATATTCAATTCAGTTCAGTTCAGTTCAGTTAATGTAATTAAATCAGAAGTACTTTTCAACAGAAAGAAATATATGTTTGAAAAAAAGTGGATGCTTAATAATAAAGATCGCAATTAATAATGTTACAAAATATACTCAGTAGACAAATTTTATTAGTACATGACGATTGTATGGATACAAACTACGACACTAAATTTTGCCATAAGTTGGTCCACTAAGTATGGTATCATCATGAATATAATATGATTAGTGTAACCCAACTTTGTAATATGAAATTCTTAGTTTTACATTTTTCGTTTTTATTGGTGTCAATTCTATCAAATTATTTTGTCAATTAAATCTTTTGAGTTAGTGGTTAACTTGAACTTATGCAATGTTTCTTGTTATCATGTTTATTATGATAAGAAAAGAAAATCACCTCTAATATTCTTTTAGTTAGTATGAGTTGACATTTCAATGCGATACCATTTTGAACTTGTTCTCAACATTTATGACAAATTGACAATGTAAGAGTAAAAAGAGATAAAAAAAAAATTTTAAATATTGTTAATTTTTCATTAAGGGTATTATGAGGACATTTCATAGGGGCGACACCATTTGCTCCCCCTTGGCTTATATAATACATAGCACTTAAGGCACACGCGATGCGTGCGATCAGTTAAAATTTTATATTAAACAAATATTCAATTAAAAAAATCATGTAACTGGATACATCTTCAAATTAACAATGGCTGGTGAGTTATTATGGAATTTTTCACATTTTCGATGTAATTTTTTCTTTTCAACTGAATTCTCATTGACAAAGAGATGAAATATTAATTGACATACAGAAATAGTAATATTGGAAATACATAAAAATAAATGATTATTGAATTCATTATGATTTTCAAATATTTGCAATGATAACGGACTTCATGTGAAAATTATCCATGTAATTAATGTTTTATATTTTGATTTTTTCATACTAATTATTAAACTTTTTTCAAAACTAGTCAATGCATTAATGTATTTTTTTGAATGTTCTACACTACTATTAATTAACATTTCTTTTCTTTATTCCATGGGACAAAAATTAGTCATAATAACTTTTTTATATTGTTTAGTATATATGGAAAGTAAAAAATAAAGAGAATTTATTATTTTTTAATTAAGGACAATTAAGTCTTTACATCATTAAGGGTATTTATGTCTTTTAATAGGGGGAGCACCATTGGCTCCCCCTTGGCTTATATAATATTATATATATATATATATATATATATTATATATATTATATGAGAGAAGAGAGAGAGGATGAGAGAGAGAGAGAGAGAGTTTAGGTTCAAATGAGAACCCTCTTATAGTGAGACACTAGAGAACTTCCATCTCAACCCTTAAAATCAAACTTAAATTCATCCCAACCATTCATTTTATTTTAGTTTGTTTTTAAAACAAAAATCTGATTTTCCCTTCTCCTCTTCTTACACCTTTCTCTCCTTCCTTAACCTCTTCTCTCTCCTTCGTTGTACTGCTACGTCAACCACCGCCACATCCTTTGCCACCACCGCCGAAGCAGCCCACTGCGATGCACCAGAACCCCTTGACAATTGACATCGGCCCCACCTGCAGGACCACAACGCATCACCCCACCTATCCATTGAACCAAACCAACACACTGCACCCACCTCCGAACCAAATCACGGCGAACCATAACCATGGCTCATCGAGATACGTCGCGCCAACCACTGGACTCCGACGGAACCGATTCATTGTACTTGATTTTGAAACCCTAAATTTTTTAAAATCGAAACCCTAATTTTTGGGCGGGGTTAAATGACGGTGGTGGTCGCTTGGTCCTTTGTGCGGTGCTAGGTGTGCGGCACTTTAGGTTGTTGGTGAGTGGAGGGACTTCTGCTCTGCGGTTATGTTGGTGTGCGTAGCTGGGGAGGAGTTGCTGTTGTGGTTGTGGGTCGGGGGAGGTCAGAGGGTAGGTATATGTTTGATTGGCTGAGGTTACACGTGTGACGTGGGGCTGTTCAAGTGTAGAAGTGCGTGCAGATGGCTTTTTTCGTTGGGACTCGGTGGCAGGAGGTTAGCGTGTGTGACTGTCAAAGTGGCGGCTAGGGCTCAACGGGATTTACTGGCGGTGTGGGAGTGCGGTTTATGGTGGGCTGGGCTTGTGGCGCAAGTGGTTGGTCGCGTGTTGGTGGTGGGTTGGGCTGGGCTGGGATGGGCTCGAGGGGAGAAGAGAAATATTATGGTTAAAAAAAAGTGTTAGAACATGAGAGTTTCATAGTTCCTCACCTAAGAAGAGTTTCTCATGGGATCCTCACCCTAATAATATATATATATATATAATATATATAAATATATATATAGGATAAGATCAATTGAAGACACAAACCTATAATTGTGAAAACTAAAAACTTTTAATCTTGACGTAGGATTTGAGATGCTGCAACGGTCACGATTTAATCTATAGTATTATACTTTATTCAATTCTGGGGTACATTGAAGGTTTAAAGTGGGTAACACATGTACTGTTCATCAATAGTACCATGGAAATCTTGTGTCCCCTTTGCGATCCCAACTTGCGTAATGACACCCCTTAAAATGTAAATCCGTAAACACCACCATTCACGTCTCCTGGTTACTTACTGCGAAGCGGTTATTCATATCGGAACATGTGGTTTCACTCGGATCCGACTCTCTCTCTCCTCTCCTCCTTTTCTTCTCTCTCTAATTATTATGAGTATATAATATATATATATTATATAATATATATTATATAATGGTTATATATATGATATATATGAAAAGGATCATGTGAAAACCAAATTGATTTGGTGAAAATCTAAAAACCTGAAATTAACAACACATTCATACTTTAGAAATTAGTATAACCATGAACTAGTATCCATCTACATGAACTTAATTTTTCATCATAACCACATTAGCACACGTCAGCTATGCCACGTTTCAATGCAACCATGCCACGTAAGCCCGCGTGCCACATTCACGTCAGTGTTGACGTGGCATGCTGACGTCATTTCATGCCACGTCAGCGCCACATCACGTTAGTGTGCCGTGGGCATGCTGAACGTCATCATGGCACTTGTCATGCGCCAATTGGTGACGTGCGCTGTGACGTGGCATCAGATACGAAGTGAAACATGCCAACGTAACTACTGGAAGGGACCGTGGTGCTAACGAAGTCCCATGGAGTTACGTCAGGCATGCCACGTCAGTGATGGTGCTGATGTTGCCACGGACCAGCTGATAACCACGATGACTCACTGCACGGTGATAAGTCCCCAACGAGTCACCAGTCTATGCCCTGTCTATGATTGACGTAGAACATGAGATGAGACAGTCAACAGCACCACATTACCTTGCTAGCGTGCATGCTAAGCACCAAATAAGGTGATCGTATGGCAGACTCTCATTTGGAAAAATTGTCCTAAAAATCGTTAATAAAAACTTGTCTCTAAATCTATATGCACACAATGTCCTAATATTCGTTTTAAAAATTCTAACTAAGTCCAATCATAACCATTGTAGCTATATAGGTGCCTAAAATCTGGATAAACAGTATTGTTCCTTAAAATCACAAAAAATTACGGTCCTAAATATAATCTATATGTAACAATGTCCTAGTTTTTTAGTTTTCACAAAGGTAAGGTTTTTAAAGTGATGCTAAAACTCTACACTCTCCATCTCTCACTCTAACATATCTCTTACATTTGTTCCTCTTATCTCTCTCATTTCTCTCTTCTCTCTCTTCTCTATCTCATCCTATTCTCTCATCTCCATCTATTCTAACCAATTCTCTCATCTCAATCTCTCTAATTATATATATATATAATATATATATATAATATATTATACTATATATATTGGTTTGTGCATTTATCATTTGGTGGAAACCAGGAATAATCTATTATATATGAAGTTGGGGTCACGAATATACAGAAAATTGATTGGTAGAAAGAATTTTTTAAATGGAGAAAAGTAAGGGAAAGTGTAGATTTTCACTCCACCTATTTCAAAAATAATAAAAGCCATTGTTTTAAAAAGTGGAATAAAAGCTACAATGCACAAAGAATCATTCATGGAAACATCCAAATGGAGAAAGTGCACCCACAAAACTATACTTGAAACGCGATGTAATTCTATAAAAATAAGTCGCCATAAAAACACCATATGATGTCATACTCCCCTTTAATTTCCTCATGAAACGGAGAGTAAGTTGACAGATTGACACAGTGCAACTTACAATTTATTTTATATGTTTATCTATTTTTCTCTTGTAGGAGGATTCTCCAACTTGCCCGTTTGTAATAAGCAATAGGTCAATTCAAAGACTTTTGTAACCCCAATTTCACCAAGATTTATATATAATATATCTATTATAATATGTAACAGTCAACCTGCTATTTATCAAAAATATCTCATAAAGAGAATCTTTGCTACATCAT
>SNQN01000202.1:155521-189352 GCA_008642245.1 Bassia scoparia | reverse complement strand
GCTGCAGATCGAGATAATACGAGATTCACTGTTCAAACCATTAAGAAGTCTGGACCAAGAGCATTTCTCTGACCATGATGAGGGCACATTCGATGTATCCTTGTATCGCTCCCCATGCCTCATAAAGGTCTCATTCAACATCTTGCGTAAATTATGATCTTGCTACGGCATTTGAGCGTCTCTCTGGAGGATATTTGCTTGTAGAAAGCAAGAGAAAGAGCATCCCACGAATCAATGCTGTTGGCATCAAGACTGTTCAAACCATAGTCGCGCCTGTCCCCAATGAGAAAGGGATAGCATAATACGAAGCTGATCAGGCAACACTAGCATGCTTAACATCCAAATATTGGAGAAATTAAGATATGCAGTTGGGATTAAGTCGCATCCTCAAACTGTTGCGCTCGAGTCATTATTCAACAGCGCAGGCTTTTATTTCAAAGTTGGCTGTCGCAGAGTGGATGCTAGACTCCGCGAATCTCATTCCGATAGGCTGAGAGTATCATGGAGAGAGCGTTCTGGGTGTGCCGCCATCTATTCAGTTCAGGATCAGAATGCACACTTCGTGTTGCACTGAATGTGACTCTTCCTCCTCTAAAATCAAGTCTCGTACAAGGATTTCGAAAACTGATGAGAGAATGGAAGAATTCTGAAAATCAACGCCTCACGGAATTCCCTTCGCCTGGTAAGTTCGCTCACCTCGGGATCGTAGGAATCAAATCCCCAGTCGGGAACGACTGCGCATAAAACTAGAGAAACTACAGCGACGTAAGTACTGTCCTGAACGCACGAATTGTTGTTCAGAATTAACATCAGTTCAGCTCCAACATTAATAATTAGCGTTCCCGCGGCAAACGGCGCAAACTTTGACAGGCTTTGTCGCGTACCTCTCATCAAAAGATACTTTATAACTAATCACTGCAGTTAGTGGTAACATGGATGTTCCACGGAGGAAACAACAACTACTGATTCTTGAAATAAAGCATCTAACTGCAAGAAGATTTATTTTGTGGGTTTAACATACTTAAAACTATGGTAGACATTAATGGAGAGAGATTAACTATATGATAAAGATCTAGAGCTAGGTTCATATACAGTAATTGCAACAGATATGTGGTCAACAATTATGATTTGGCATAATCAAACGGATTAAGTTCGTCAGAACTAATTACCATAGAACTCTCTACTAGAGTTTTTCGACCTAGGAAAGTCTCGTTCTACATATTGAATGTAGATCTTGTACTAAGTTTAATCCTAGATCTAAGAACTCTGCTATATTAATTACAGCAATATAGTGTGACGTCTACATAATTGAATACATGAAGACATCAAATGGAATTTAATTAAAAGCAAGCCAGAGACTTGATCAAACCAATTATATCAATCAATATTGCTATAGACCCAATCGCTCTAGAAAGTTAACTTACTCACTCATGAATGCTACTAACATGAGATAATAATGGGAGAACATAATTAAAGCAAAATAATCAAACAATAATAAAGCCCTAAAATATTTGAAGTAATAATTAATAAGCTAAAATATGTCAAAGCAATATCAAAGTACCCTGGCAGATCGTCGGATCAGGTGGTATGGGTCGTCAATGTCGGTTTCGGATTTACAGTCGGTTCATTTTCGGAAGGGTCGAGTTTCTTTGTCATGACCAATGTTTTGGTAACAGGTCGGTCGGTCGGTAACGTTTTTTTTAGCGCCTTTTTTTTCTTTCGATGTTTCGCAAAATTAGATAATTATTAAGGTTTTTTGGACTTAAAAGTGTATTATGTGAAAACTAGGTAGAAATTATTTTTAAAGGCATACTATTTGTCTGATCTAATAATATTTTATTTGCAAAAGATGGTTAGGGATTCAAAAGGTAGAAAAATGTTAATTTGATGCATATTCACCTAAGTAATTATTTTATGAAACTGACACTTCTGCTCTTTTTTTTATGCAAAGTGAACTTTTGCAATATTTACATTATTATTGCTAATAATTGTGATTTGTCATAATTAAACAATTTATAATTAATTTATACTAGATAATCGGTCAAATCGGTCGGTCAGGTCGGTAAACAGGTCGGTCAGCATTCTAAATAGGTTAACGGGTTCGGGTCAAAAACGGGTTTCGGTCAAATCTTCTTGTTATGACCAGCTTTCGGGTCGATTTCAGGTCAAAATCGGGTCGGTTGTTTTTGCAGGTATATCAAAAGTATGAAAATGAAAGTAATAAGAATTGAATTAAAGAAGAATTAATTACAAAAGAAGGTTGCAATTTGAGATTGAATGATTGATTTCTATTAAAGACCAAACTAGGGTTTTGAAAAATAAGTAATTGGGGAAAATTCTCTCTTTGAATTAATTATGGAATAAAAGATATTTTACAAATTAGGATTTCTCCTCTTAAATACTCTTGTTTCTCATTAATGATGCTCTCAAAAGACTATCATCCTCAATAAATACAGCTAAAGAGATAATTCAATCGGCAAAAACGACCCTGAACCGATCGGTTTAAGTCAAACGATCGGTGTGAGGTCTATACGCGCAAGCTCGTGGGACATCTTCCGAAGGCAGTATCTCGAGTCTGGTTGTCCAAATTAGGCATAATGACCTATCAAATCGAATCTCTCGAAGTCTAGTTTCCAATGCAACTTGAATCACACTAATCCGACATACGAAACTTGCTTAGAAAAACAGTGAGCATGCATAGCTCCAGTCCTAGCTCCTCGCTACTCCTCTAAGCTCGTAGTGACTCTTAGATAATCAGCCCAAAATCGATCCAAAAGKATTGAAAAGATCCTGAAACTAATCAAAACARTAAACGCACAATATTAGTAGCAACAAGGCCTTTAGGAGGCCAAAATCATCTAAAATGACAAGAGAATGAGGGGGAAAACCATGCAATAAATCAATACATCAGTTGTGTACGACCCTTTTTTAGGGACGCTTTTAAGGGTGGTTTTCCGGTTGGGTTCTCCTACGACGGCTGCAATAACGCCCAATCACAGGCGGCTTCAGGCTTGGATACAAGCGTATAGAGGTTTAACGGTGGAGCCAAGTTTAGGGCTGGTTCAATCTTTCTTGGACGAATGAGCGGCTGTTTGGTCATTAATTATACTTCTTTGGTTACCGACTTTAATGTTCTATTTTTCCGTTGTTTTAGTCATTATGCCCCATTTGCTTTTAATTTTGTTTTCAATAAAGGTGTTCTTTGGGACTAGGGTATTTTCTTATCGCAATTCTAGGGTTGTTGGATCTTTTCCTTTCGCTCTTTTTGCACTAAGGGGAAGACCTTGGCTAAGTCTATGTCCTCTGTCTGGCGATTATCAGGTGTTGGCTAGTACACAAGTTGTGCTAATGGCAATGATCTCAGGCTCGTGTGGGAGATTGGTTCAACCTACTGGTGTTTCGCTTATCGATTTATGCTATTTCTTCTCTGAACATTGGTGGGCATGATTTCATTCTATTTGGCATTATTGGGAAGACTACAGACTTACACAAGCCGACATAACTACGTAACAACAGATATAATATGCCGAACTTGCGCGAACTCACAGATTAGTATTGCTTCAGATGAAGGAAATTTTTTAAGGCGATATTCAATCAAATCTATTGTATTAATGCATAAAGTTCATAGGTTATATGGATGTTTGTCAATATTTTATCGATTTTGTCAAATTGTAAGTGTCGTTTGGTTTTACTATGAATGAAGCATAGTTTAGTTTTCTCGTCAAAAAAAAGATATAATCATTTCGAGGTGCACTTGGGCGAATGTGAAAAAGCAAATGTGTGTAGCAACTATTTAAGATCAAAGTGTATGAGTACATACTACTTCACCACTAGGGGGTCTATCAAATTAAAGACTAAAACATCAACGGGGTTCCATCCTAAAACCATATGGTGATAGGTAGAGTAACCCCACTGACTTATATCTTGATCATTCTCTACTCATTCTCTCGATGTGGGACACAGGTGGAGTACTATCCTTAACAAAAATTCAATAACCATTGCCCCCTGGAATATCTGCAAACACCTGCTAGGCTGCTACCCATGCTACTGGACTACCAACAGTCAAGGATGCATCAACATTGAATTTCCAAGAGCCATTAGGCGGTGGAATCCACCCAGAAATAGGAGACCTTAAACTCCCAACATTCGGAACTGGAACTGGAACTGGAGTAGCACTAAAATACTCCCATGCAATTCTCAAGGCATATGTATGAGCTAATACACCTGCACATATGTATGAGCTAATATTATCATAAATTTCTCGTTAAAGAAATAAAATAAAATAATATCAAAAATTTATTAGTCTCAAAGAAATTCGACTCCTTGCCTAAGGTATATATTGAGATTTGTTAGACAATAATAGAATATATCAATATTCTATTTTTGTAAATATAGTTTCTTTGTAAATATATTATTTGATTTGTAATTATTTACCTTCCTAGTTTAACCTAGATTAGAGTTGTATATAAAGGCTTCGCTAATCAATGAAATGATTACGGCAAATCATTATTTCATGGGATCAGTTGCCTAGGTTATTTTCCTGACCTAGTTTCCGCTTTCTCGCTTTCTTCTTCTTCTCTGTTATTTTCTTTTTCTTCAAGCCTCCATTAATGGCTGAAACACAAACTCAGAAGATTCATCCGGCTACCCTAATCACTAATATTAAGCAACACGTCCCTGTCGTTCTTAATTATAATGGCTCCGAGTACAATAATTGGTCTACCCTCTTCCAACTTCATTGCCGTGCATATATGGTCATTGATCATATAACTCCAGTTGTTGCGTCGGACCCGATATCGAATCCTTCTGAGCAAGCTCTATGGCAGCGCCTCGATGACATCGTTCGTCAGTGGATCTATGGTACTATCTCGACTGACCTTCTTAATTCCATACTTGAAGCCGACGATTCGGCTCTTGATGCTTGGAATCGTGTTGAGAATTTTTTCCATAATAATAAATCTGCCAGAGCATTAACACTTGATGCGCAATTCACCAACACTCGCCTTGAACAATTCGACAGAGTTAAACCCTATTGCTCTCGTTTAAAATCCCTTGCTGATTGTTTAAAAAATGTTGCTGATAGAGTTTCTGATCATAGAATGGCGCTTCAATTGTTGAAAGGGCTTTCCGACGACTACAAGTCGTTCCGTACTTCCGTTCGTCATCTCAAGCCGCTCCCTTCCTTCGATGAGTTGCGTTCCATGTTGGAACTCGAAGAACAGAGCAACGCCTCTGATTTGGCCATCGAACTGCGTGAAGAAGCCCTTATTCTTCCTTCTGCTCCATCTCCGCCACTCTCTACCCAGCCTGCCTCGAACTGCGGGCCTGGTCGTGGTGGTGGTCGTTCCAACAGAAAAGGGAAAGGGAAGGGCCGTGGTGGTGGTGGCGCTGACCTGCACCAGCAGCAGGCTGGTCGTGGCCACTCACGCACTGCACAGCAACAGCAGCCGTATGGGCAACAACAGCCTTATGGGCTTGTACCTGCAGCGTACATGACTCCTCCTCCTCCGTGGGCCTACAGGGCTCCACCTACTTGGGCCCAGCCACCCTGCCCTTACCCGTCGCAGTATCACGGGCCTGTGCGCTCTGCTCCGCCTCCCTCTTCGGCTACTGGACTTCTTGGCTCTCGTCCCCAAGCGTATTATGCCGCTCCTACTGCACCTACTTCTTCTGGGTATGTGCCAACAAACATTGAGCATGCTATGTATACGATGTCCTTGCAAGATCCCAACTATTATATAGACACGGGCGCTACGTCTCATATGACGCACTCCGAAGGTACTCTCTGCCCATATTTCAATTTGAGTAATAATATTCAAAATCATGTTATTGTTGGTAATGGTAGCAAAATTCCAATTCAGGGTTATGGTCATCATTCTTTAAATATTGCTTGCCTTCACCTCAAAAATGTTTTCCATGTTCCCAAAATTGTTAAAAATCTAATTTTTGTTCGAAAATTCACTAGGGATAATAATGTTTCCATCGAATTTGATCCTTTTGGGTTTTCTGTGAAGGATTTACAGACGGGGAGCGCTCTGGTGAGGTGTAATAGTAGTGGGGACCTCTATCCTTTTTCACCGTATCTTCAAGCTTTCATTTCTCAATCTCCATCAGCTTTTGCAGTAGTATCTTCTGATGTGTGGCATTCTCGTTTGGGTCATCCAGGAAATAATATTCTTAGTTCATTGCGTAGTCGTAATTTGATTGATTGTAATAAGGTTTCGACCAATGTTTGTCATTCTTGTCCTCTTGGCAATTTAATAAAAACTCCTTTTTACAATTCCATGTCTACTACTACTATGCCTTTTGATATTATTCACAGTGATTTGTGGACCTCTCCTATCTTGAGTTCCCTTGGTCATAAATATTATGTTCTTTTTCTTGATAATTTTTCGAATTTTTTGTGGACCTTTCCTATTTCCACAAAGTCTCAAGTATTTGAATTATTTTTAAGAATTCGAACTTACATTAAAACTCAATTTGAGCGGGAAGTCAAAGCTTTTCAATGTGATAATGGACGGGAATTTGACAATAAACCTTTCATTCAATTTTGTCACAAATATGGCATGACTTTTCGTCTTTTTTGCCCTTATACATCTCAACAAAATGGCAAATCCGAACGCAAAATTAAAACTATAAATAATGTAGCTCGGACTCTTCTTTGCCATGCTTCTCTTCCTCCTTCTTTTTGGCACCATGCTTTAGAAATGGCTACTTACCTCCATAATATCATGCCTACTAAATTGCTCAATTATGCCTCTCCTGCTCAAATATTGTACAATCGTACTCCCGACTATTCTCATCTTCGTGTTTTTGGTTGCTTGTGCTTTCCTCTTTTGCCCTCTTCCAAAATCCACAAGCTTCAATCACGATCTATTCCTTGTGTTTTTCTTGGCTATCCGTCCAATCACCGGGGGTACAAGTGTTATGATATGTCGAGTCGTAGAATAATTATAGCTAGGCATGTTTGGTTCGATGAATCGGTTTTTCCATTTTCTAAACTTCATGAACCCACTTCAACTACTTATGATTTTCTATTATTGTCTAACAAGATTGTCTCGGCCAGCTCGGGTACCCTTGGGCTTACATACTACTTCGTATTTGTTTTTCCTGGTACTTTTATTTATTTATTTATTTATTTATTTATTTATTTATTTATTTATTTATTTATTTATTTATTTATTTATTTATTTATAGGAAAAGGTAATTAGGTAAACAAATACAAATAGTTAAGACCATAGTTAGTGCTCTATCTCAGGCCCATAGTAAGTGTTAGAGTATATAACAATATAACATATTCCTGGGCCTCAATCATTAGTTTAACCTTTTGGTTGAGATGGTCTGGTTAACATGGTATCAGAACCAGCGTGATACAGAGGTTACGGGTTCGAATCTCACGATGCGTCCACATTTCAAGCCCAAAGGGCCTATCATGTGAGGGGGAGTGATAGAGTATATATTACTAGTATTCTTTGCACGTAATGCATGCATGATTTTGTATACGAAGTACATTAAAATATAATTTTTGCACGATTATTTTAAATATAAAGAAAATATTAGAAAAAAAAATATTTCTCATAATCTCTATTACATAATAATTATAAATTTTTTTCTCAATAAGAACTCTATTTTAATGTGGATTTATCATGTATGTAATATGAGTTGTTTGTTATTAGCATTTAGTATTTTATTTTTCAGTGAACAATAAATTGTGTACTTGATTATTAGAAGCTTATAATTATGAAATTTGTGATACTCTAACTAATTGAATTTTTTATGTAAAAAAAAGTAATAAATAAAAATCAAAGGTGCTATTGCAATTGAAATAATAGGAATTTTTTCATTGTGTCTTTTTTTGTTAATACAGTAGTAAGTTTCCCCATTTTTTGTCAAACATTATTTTAGGATTATGCATTAATTGTGTTTTTGAATTTTACATGATTGAATATTAAATTTGACAAGTTTATGCATAGAAGTAAATGTTTATTTTGTAATAATAGTTAACTATAAGGGTTGAATTGGAATTTCATAGGGAGGACACCATTGCTCCCCCTTCACTTATATAATAGAGATATTCATGTGAGTATCTCTATTATATAAGCCAAGGGGGGAGCTATGGTGTCCCCCTATGAATATACTATAATGCCCTTAATGAATTAATATTAGTGTAGATTTTAAAAATGAAGTCAAATAACATTCCAAACAAGTTTAAGTAAAGACATAAATAAATCAATGTAAATCTTTTGAGTACATAATTTGAACAAACAAAATTTAGCTATGAATATTTCAATCAATCAATCAAATATATTTGCATTAATTTATCAAAATTACATTAAACGACCAAAATATCGTTGCTAATTAACATTGATTTTCTTAAAAGTTGCAAAATTAAAATTGTTATCTTTTCTATATCAATCAATCAATGCATAATATAATGAACCTAGACATTAGTTATGATAATTGACATTTATATGTCAATCACTATATATTCTATACACAATGTGATGAATCTAGACACTAAATACAATTTGTACAAGCTACTATATAAACCACACTTCTCCCCCAATTCGAAAACACTAAAGTACACAATCTTAATTTTTCTACTATATGTATGTCTAAGAGTAGTAGATATTAATCTTAATGTATGATGAACATGTGTGTAAAAATATACATTATAGTGTAGTAGCAGTTGAATAACAACTCTCTTTAATCTATGATTTCATTTAGAATTTTCAAATTTTGTTGCTCATTGAATCATTTTTATACTAAATTTTTCATTTTGTTAAGAGATCAAGTTCATTATTTCGTTACTAACTTTTTTCGACAACCATAAACCATAGGTGATAAAACAATATTGTTCGTTCAGTCATTTAATTTGTGATGAAATAATCTCTATTATATAAGCCAAGGGGGGAGCAATGGTGTCCCCCCTATGCAAAGACTTATATACCCCTTGACAAATAAAAATTACCTATTCAATTTCTCCCAATTAATTCCCTTGCTATTTAAAAACTACATATACGGGAAAGTTTCAATTTACAAAATAATCTAACCATATATTATGCATAGCAAAAAGAGAATTTTTTTATTGAATAATAAATTGATACAACTAAAACAATTTTCAAAATAATTACAAACCAAAGTTTTAAAAGTTTAATTTCAAACTTTAAATTAGTAGCAATTTTTTGTTTTTTTGGCATTATTTAGGCACGCATAGTGTGCAAAGAAAAAGCTATCTAACCATATATTATGCATGGCAAAAAGAGAATTTTTTTTATTGAATAATAAATTGATACAATTAAAACATTTTTCAAAATAATTATTACAAACCAAAGTTTTAAAAGTTTAATTACAAACTTTAAATTAGTAGTAATTTTTTGTTTTTTTGGCATTATTTAGGCACGCATATATAGTGTGCAAAGAAAAAGCTATATTATATAAGGGAAGGGGGAGGAAGATGGTGACCCCCACTTAAAAGACTTTTATACCCTTAATGAAATTTAAAAATTATGAATTGATGTGCCTAAATTATCCCTTTACTGATTATGTGATTAAATATGAAAATTTGCATTTATTATGTGAGTTAATTAGTCAAAAACATTAAACAATGAACATTATTTCAATTTGTATTAAAACATTAATGGTTGTATTTTGAATTTCAACTTTGAAGACATAATTATTTACAAAATAATTCCAATTCAGATAAATTGTATTGCTACTTAGTTATAAACCTTTTATTATGATACATATCATATAATCATTTTTGATGAAATACGACGTACAATTTTCATAAATGCAAGCATGCATCGCGTGCACATAAAAACTAGTATATTCATAAGTCAAAGTAATTTCAAAAGTTGTTTTTGATGCTATCTTATGATATTAACAATGTATATCATGTTGACACAAATACATGGTACGGTAATATATACTGATCTGTCATCACGTGATCAAAATGCTTATATGTGTGGTAAAATATATCGATGCACGCATCGCGTGCTCAAAATTCTAGTATATATTAAGCTGATAGTTGAGGCAACCCCAACAAATATTAGGGATAAACATTGAACCTGCGTCATCACCCCCATAAGTCATAACGTACATCATGAGACAAAGTAATTAAAAAAATATACTTCGTATATCTCTATTATACGGAGTATAAGGGAAGGGGGCACCTAAAAATACCATTCTACCATCATCTCTTTTTCAAATTGCATGATATGTCTCGTCAAAAAAAATTGCATGATATGTCATTAATGAAATAATTTCTAATCAATCACATCATTTCAAAAATTAATAACCAAAAATAACACTTCCTTCAATTGTCAAATGAAATTAATATCAAGAAAGTAAAATCTAGCAAAAATAATAATCAAATTTGGGAAATAATTTACAATCTCTAAAAATTACTCATAATTACTCATTACTCATCATACTCCCTCTAATTTCTAATAAATTGTGCATTTACTATTTGGGGGAAATTTAAAATATTGTGTTATAATATGAATGAGGTCAAAAAGTAAAAATACATTGAAGAGAGTGTGTAAAAAGGGGAAAAGTAAATGAAAGTGAGGAAGTAAGGGAAGACGAGTTAAAAGGCAGAAATAGATTAGAGATTAAATATAATATGGATTAAAATGGTACAAAACAATAAGTTCATATTTTTGTAAAGTTCTAATTTTATAGAATGTTTATTAGAATTTCAAATTTTAAAAACTTTTTTTTACTAATATTACGTTATTTATTTATTTTTAGAAAAAGTAGAATTTCCTATTCAAATATTGAATGAATAATAATTTGTGAAAAAAACTTCACACAAAAAAAGTTTATGTAATTACTTTGTCAAATAATTTTTGCATAATTTATGAAATACGAGTATTGTTATTTCTTATTAAATTTTTCCAAAATCTATAATCAAACAACATATTGATAATTTTCTCATAATTTAAATCTTCTTTGTAAGAACACTATTTTATTATTTAATTAACGATAACATTAAATCTACCATATAGGCTCATGCATAAACTTCATACAGGGCTATAGCTATAACAATAATAATAAGATAGAAATAAAATCGCATGCATCTCGTGCTTAAAAAACTAGTATGATTTAGAGATAAACATCGAACCCGATCGAGTCAACACCCCCATAAAAGCGAAGAGAACACACCCTTACGGACATTGCTACATCAACCCACCGGGTAGTTTACCCATTACTAACAGATTATTAAATATATTATATTTACATCAAGTTGTATTCCACTATCATAAATATCASTACCTTATATTAGGGATGAGTAGTCTACCCGGTGGGTCAACCAAGTTTTTTCCCACCCTTACATACCAATATGATTTAAGGTTGAGAAAATTCCATTAAGGTTGATAGTTTTTTAATGGAAATTTTGATCACTAAAACTTAGAAAAAGTGGTAAAGTCAAGGATTTGACAAAGTTTCTTTTTGAATTTGACAAAGTTTCTTTTTGGGGAATGTATTTTGACTATTTTCTGAAAGAAGCCTTAATTGGAATGATTGATCAGTCATACTTCCTCCGTTTTTTATTAGATGACCCAGTTTCTATTTTAGGAAATTTGGAAATAGTTGTCCCACTTTGATTTTTTTCCCTTTCAAGACATGGAACCACAATAAATTATCATATAATCCCACTTACTTTCTACTTTTTTGGGGTCCACAATCTCTTTCTCTCTATCTCTCTCATCTATGGGTCCCACATACTTTATTAAATTACCAATCTACTCACCTAATCACTTACACCAATATTTTACCTCAAAAACCACAAAACCCAAAGTGGGTCATCTAAAAAAAAACGGAGGAAGTATTAGGAATGTTCGAATATGTGATATCATTTTAAAATGAACTTCTTTCTACAAAAGCAAAAGCCTCTAATAAAAGTCAAAGATTATGGACTAATTAGCCGTATGTAAAGCCAAGATAATCATCTGCTGTATGTTCAGACTACGTAATTCGGCATATTGTTGCTAAAGTGAACTTTTTCGATTATTAAGCATTAAATAAACTTATTCCAGACACTTGCATTATGATATGAAATAAAAGCTTAACGCATGTCTGTTCATATGAGGCATGATAAACCACTCACTAATGTTGGGATAACATGCCCACTCACGATTTTTCACATAGATAACCTTATTTTTCACATAGACAACCTTATTTTTTACATAGACAACTATTAATAACTAGTAGATAACCATATAAATTCATAGACAATCATTTACAGTATGAAAGATGACATCTGAATAGGAGGACCCACATCCCTGTTTGKTGGCCCACGATTTTCTTTTTTTTTTTTCCACTTTTACCCAAGGAGCATAGACAACCTTATTTTTCACATAGATAACCTTATTTTTCACATAGACAACCTTATTTTATGTGATATAGTGTGAGAGGGCAACCTTATCCCAACATAAGGTTGAGGGATATAGTTCCTCCTGTTCATATACGTTAGAAAAACCGATTGATATATTTTTATATATTGTTTAATGTTTTAAAATATTTCCAATATTCGGGTGTGTCTGCATCAATCTTCTCTTGTGATAATCATTTTGCAACCTTACGTAATTATAGAGTTGTTAGTGATTTTGCAGGGGTGGATAGGTATGTGGAGGAGATTCTTAAATTTTCGTTCACATACGGTCATACGGAGTACATGTAAATTAATTAATGGGATTTTTCCTCAGGTACCTTTGAGGTTTTGCTTAATTCCTCAGGTACCCTCGAGTTTTTAGAAATGCCTCAAGTACCCTCGAAGTTAGACAAAATAGCTCAAATACCCTTATTATGGATGGAAAACTAACGCCGTTAGTGTTTAACCCCTAATTAAACTAATTAACCCCTAATTAAACTAATTAATACATAATTAAACTAATTAACCCCTAATTAAACTAAATTGATTGATTCAATCGTAAATTGCTGTTGTTGCTTATTCCTCCATTTCTGTCTGTTCTGTAATGATGCATTTATTCCTCCATTTCTGTTCCATTTAATCGAAACAACCCAGCAACAACTTTGCATCTTCGAATTACAGGAATCAACCCACGATTAATTGCATCTTCGAATTACAGGAATTCACGAATTGGGGGGTTCGATTGGGTGGGGTTTCGATTGGGTGGGGTTTCGATTTGGGAGGTTTCGATTGGGTGGGTTGCGACGTGGGTGGCGCGGTGGCAAGGCAGAGCAGAATAGAGGGGCGCGGTGGGTGGCGCGGTGGCAATGCAGAGCAGAATAAAGGGGCTGGGTGGGTGCGTTGTGTTGGGTCGAAGCTAGTTGTTGCGTTGTGCTGGGTGGGTGGCTGTTCGGTGGTAATACAGATAGCTAACACGACTCTCCAACAGCCGGTGTGCAGATCATTTATGCCTTTCTAGTGTTAGCTGTTCACATATGTAAAAGATTTTAATTCGCAAGAGACGTTTCATGAGGTAGTTAATAGTAATACTGTCAAACCTCATTGATTCTGTTTGGTCTAGTTTGCTACTGTACATTATATATATGGAGGTGGTAATGGGGCTGTTCGTGGGTTTTGGCAATGGAGGTGGTAGGAAGAGAGGAGAGAGAAGTGATGATGGGGGGTTTGGAAGGAGAGAGAAGAGATTAGGGGTTAGTTGGGTCGAAWTAGGGGAAAAGACTAACGGTGTTAGTTTTTCCGTTAGAGTAAGGGCATTTGAGCTATTTTCTCTAACCTTAGTGGTACCTGAGACATTTCTAAAAACTCGGGGGTACCTGAGGAAAAATCCCTTAATTAATTACCTAACAATCATCTATCATTGCAATTTCAACAAAAAGAAAAAGACTATCTAAGTTACAAATGAAGATATACTGTGCATCTAAGACGTTTACTTCAACTTATTTTCAGTTCAATTAAGCTTTATTCAGTTCAGTTCAGTTCAGTTTAATTATTTTGTTAACTAATTTGTTATTTCGATTATGATAATAATAATAATAATAATATATGACGATAATAATATGATATTAACAATAATGACGATGATAACAATAATAAAATTATTAATTTATCTTAAGTTAAACATTTCAGTTTAATATCATTAATCCAACTATTAATCATTATTATTTATATATAGTAAATATTAATCCAAAATATATCATTAATAATAGTGAAATATTAATCCAAAGATTAATAAAAATCCAAAGTTAAATATTAACCTAAGTTAAATAGTTAAATATTAATCCAAAAAATATATTATTAATAATAGTTAGTAGTTATTATATTTAATCTCAAGAATTAATATTAATCCAAACTTAAATATTTCAGTTTAGTTTAGTTCAGTTCTGTTCAATTTATTTGATTTAAGATAATGTAAAATATACTATTTTTTCTACACATACTTTATTAAAATATTTATCACTATACCTACTTTAATCCTTTTTTTTCCCTATTTTTTGGCCCCCACCCTCACACCTCATCACTTTACCAAATTTTGTCTCAAAAATTGCAATACTCAAAGTGAGGCACTTATTTAGGGCTTGTTTACATTAACTGAAATCAATTGAACTGAATCGAGCTGAACTGAACTGAACTGAATTGAATATTTTATTAGAGAGAGAAATTGGGTTAAGAACTGAACGGAGCTGAACTAAACTTAATTGAACTGAAAATAAGCTAATGTAAACAGACCCTTAGAAACAGAGAAAGTATTTTAATTGTGGTCCCACTCCAAAAAGGGTAAGAAATGAAAGTGAGACATTAATTATGAAATATCCCAAAATAGAAAATGAGACATTTTTAAGAAACGTTTAAGATAATGTAAACACCCTTAGATAATCGTTTCAACACTACTCCTATAAAAGATACAAAGTACTTTATTAGATTACTTTTGGAAGCCATGTGTCCGAATAAAAGACATTTTTTTTTCTATTTTTTGCCCCCGGCCCACCCTCACACCTCATCATTTTATCAAATTTTGCCTCAAAAATCGCAATTTTCAAATTAAACACTTATTTAGAAACGGAAGAAGTATTTTAGTTGTGATCTCACTTCAAAAAAGAAAATAAATAAAAGTGCGACATTTATTATTAAACATCCCAAAACAAAAAATGTGACATTTATTAAGAAATGGGGAAAATATTTAATTTAAGATAATGTAAACAGACCCTTAAGTATTCGTTTCAACACTACTCCGGTAAAAGATACAAAGTACTTTACTATATTACTTTTGGAAGCCATGTGTCCGAATATGAACAGCTAAACATGCAACGAATACGAACAAGTAGTTTATTTGACACACATTTCACGCGGGGGCGAATTCGCTGAATAGTACTCCAAGAGTCAAGTTACCCGTTTGCTAACCCCCAAGTCAAAAGATGTAATTCCTCCGTAACGAAAAATTTTCAACAAATGTATTAAGATCTCTAAAATTTTAAAATAATCTAATGAATAATTTATATATATCTATACTAAAACAATCCCCACTATATATCTATATTTTTCCTCCTAAACTTACTTCTATTTCCCTCCCAACTAACACTACTTGAATTTATTTATTTATTTATTTTTTAAAAAGATATTTTCCCTCTATAAGAAAACTCTTCATATACCATCTTCATTTACCAATATTTATTGAATAATTTTCCACATTTACTTTTGAGAATCAAATCAAGTACGAAGTACAATATGGATCTAAAATTGTCTACCGAACTTTTCTCTTCTTTTTCTACGTTTAATCTCAAAAAACTTATTAAATTATTTTAGCTTTGTCACATCATATTTATACACCTTTATAAATTGATATACTCGGGTATTATCTAGTTAAGGTATAATTTAGTGTTGTGGCCCCTTTAAAAAAAAGGAGGAAAAGAAAAGTAGAGAAAGAGACAAAAATATTGCTGGAGCTAATTTTGAATTAGATGGATAAGTAACAGTAGGTTAGGAATTTTACCGTTAAAAAGATATCAAATAAACAAAATCATATAATTATTGAAAGTTTTTTGTTACACCAAAAAATGAAAATTATTGAAAAAATTTCGCTGCCGAGGGAGTACAAAAATAGCAGCTATTTGTGACAAAGTTGTGATAAAATGATCATGCGAGACCGTTTCCATCTTCCAGATTACCGTGTTATTTCATTCTACATTTCTACTGCGCTAATTTTCATTTCGATCTAACGTGTATGTAATGGATTGGTCAAAGCCTCCAAACCAAGTATGACCGTTATATCATGCATTATTATTGTTCCCATTCTAATTTTCCAAGTTTAGCCAATGATAATATATCTTAATATGCATCATGCATGATTGTTTGATTATAATAGGCAACTGGGTCCATCTTTGTAATCAAGCCATGACATACATGAATCCAGTAATATATGCGGAGTATGTAATTTACCTCGTTTTATTTAGAAGTTACATTTATCGACTATTATATATACAGAGTATTCATTTCAAATTAGATGCACCAAATTAGGGATAATGACACGACAATTTCATTATTATCGATTACATATTATATCATGCATGTATATGTGATACGTAATTATGCATTCATTGGAATTTGGAAATCGATGATGTAAATTATTTAAATAATTCACAAATTAAATACGTACATATTCCATATATATATGATCGAATAATCATGAATTAAATTACATAATGCTAGTGTGTTAATAACTACTCCTTACTAACTAGCTTTATCATTTTAAACACATTATTTCTTTATAACTTTACCATACATGCATTTTTTTAAAACCCTAGCTAGTATGTCGAGAATCGTTATATATGTCACTATACATCTATATACTTATTGGGGCATGATTGGATTGAATAGGAGGTTATGAATAGAACAAGTAATCAAAGTCAAACAAAGTAATATAAAGGTATTTAGCGACTTGGAGATAATGATCGACGAAAGAATGAAGTGATTGTGAAGAAAATAATAATAACTAGTACGTACGTACTGGTAACAGATCGGAAAAATTAACGAAAGAAAATGAAAAGATTGATAACAACAAATGAAAACGGAGGGACGAAAGGAGGATCGGGTAATAATTTACCAATAATCATGACTTTTAATTTAATTTTAGTTGTTTATGACTATTCTAGAAAATTTTTTAGTTACCATTGACTACTCTAAGTCTAAGTTTGTAATTGTTATCTCTTTTGTGAGGTATGCACTAGCGTAGCAGCAGTCTATATAAACCAATGCAGCAGTCTTTTAACGTTCGTTCTTTACACCTCTATCATATATATTTTTCTCGCTCTTCATCATATTAAATCTCATTCTATTCCCTCCTAAAGTTCCTTGCTTTCTACAACTAACTTAACTCCCAAAGGTAACGATTTCTCTTCTAACTTAGAATAAATTGCATGCATATATGCATATTATTTGATTTAAAATTTTCGATCTTGCGACTATCATCTATAACATTTAATGTAGACACACATACTAGGATGACTGAATAAATGATTTTATTGATGTCACAATGTTTTATCCATCGATGAAAAGTCATGTTGTTAAAACTGAGAAAAATCGACGTTCCCCCTCTTTTAATTAGTTAACATATAGGCATGCAACACATGTTGTTGTATTTTGATGAATAGACTAATGTTTCATGACAAAATATTAGGTATATCGGATGCATAATAAATTTATTGTGCATCAGATTATAGTGACCCTTTTGGTTAATATAGTAACCTTTTTTTTTTATCAATATAATGACCCTTGTTTTTTATCACTATATTGATGTAAAGTGAAATGAGTTACTATATTGATATAAAGAGTCACTATATGCTTGATGCACAATAAATTTATTGTGCATCTGATGCATATAATACCTTCTGATGTTTCGTACGTTACAAACTTACAAATATATATTATCCATCAGTTGTTCATGCTATTACAAAGGCCGTAACATATGTACGAATTATTAATGTCAAACATAACATTATTATAAGCAATACTCAAAGATATATAATCAAGCTATAATCTCATATTGCTTGTCTCATTTCCTTATTGGTGCAGGCTAAAAATGGAGTTCCTACAAACTCCATTTTCGGGAATTAGAAGTGATATCAAAGGAAGACTGGCTTGTTATAAGCAAGATTGGAAAAATGGTGTCAAATATAAAATTGGGTACATTACTCTCGCCTTGCATTGTTTAAATTCTTGAAAAAAAAATATATTGTAAGGAATTGGCAAAATCATTAACAACTATCCACTTTTTTGTCAATTGGGAAAACAATTACGTGGTTTGTTTTTTTATTTAAAACAAATATCCACTTTTTATGTTTTATTTACGAATCACTACCCACTTTCAGATTTTCAAACTTGCGGAGATATAACTACTTGAAAACAACTCCAAATCACATGATTCTAGAGCCTATTTCATGTATTTTTCCGAGATCTACAAATTTTATGAAGGAACTATGTCCAAAAAATGGATGGATAGCTGAGAAAAGACTAAAAACTAATTGTGACGAGGTTTGAGTGGTTGAGTAATTTTGGTGGGTGTTGGGTGGTTTTGGAGTTGGAAAACAACAAAGTGGGGTGGTTTTGCAATTAGGATGTCATGTTTGGGTGGTTTGTGGTGGTTAATACGGTGTTGAGTGGCCAAAATCTAAAAGTGGGTAGTGTTTCGCAAAAAAAAAAAAAAAAATGAGAATATGAGTAGTTGTTTTAATTAAAAAATAATATGAGTAGTTGTTTTTAAATGTGGATAGTTATTGGCAATTGCTCCTTAGGAATATAACATAAAATAGAGGATTAACAAGCTCGAAGCCTGTACTAATTTGGAGCCTTCGTGTACTCAATAACTATTTTTAGCTTATTTGAATAGAAGTAATCGAATATTTGCGGAAGTTTGTTAGAATATTATATCGTGGGAAGAATATTTTATAAACACCTAAGATTCATGAATAATAAACAACATAATTTATCGCCAAACACAAACCTTATCAAAAACAAACCCTATCATGGTATCGTAGCATATTAGTTTTTAACTCAAACACAAGTTATGAAGAATACCTAAATATAATTCAAATAGTAACTTAAACACAAATAAAGGATCTAAATAGCTTAAACACGACTAAAGGAGGATATCTCATATCTAAATAGCTTAAACACGACGACTAACTAGCAGTCTAGCACCAAACAGATTGGGAAAATTCTTATTGTGTTTGTAAATGTATGTTGTTATAGGATAATTACTCCTGCAGCCTCTATCTTCTTCGCTTCCGTTCTTCCTGCTATAGCGTTTGGCGAGCTGTTGAACAAGAAAACAGGTATGTAGCTAATTCTTTTCGATCTCTTATTTCGATTCCTAATAATGATTTTGCAAGTAACATTACATTTGGTATAATTATTATAARAAGTAACCTTTGACAGGTAAAAACCTGAATTCAGTGCACACACTATGTTCAGCAGCAATATGTGGGTTGATACAATCAATAATCGGAGGGCAGCCACTTCTAATACAAGGAGTCGCGGAACCAACTGTTCTTATGTATACTTTCTTGTACAATTTTGCTA
Organism: Bassia scoparia; assembly: GCA_008642245.1. NCBI lineage: Eukaryota > Viridiplantae > Streptophyta > Magnoliopsida > Caryophyllales > Amaranthaceae > Bassia > Bassia scoparia. Next base: position 169,842 of record SNQN01000202.1, on the reverse strand, counting down.
AACAAAGGGATGATCTTAAGACCTTGTTCTTAGCTTGGACAGCATGGTAATCCACTTATATTATCACCATGTAAACTTTGARGATATAATTAACATATGTGTAMCTTGATTGTTGTAARGATATGTGCTGCGTACGAATTGATCGAACTAATATATAGTTGTGTCCATGYTTTGTATGTATAATGCAGGGTATGTGTATGGACTGCCCTTTTGTTGCTGCTAATGGCAATTTTCAATTTATGTGCCATGATGGACCGAATCACACGGTTAGTRGAAGAACTCATTGAAATGTTGATTTCTGTTCTCTTCATCCAAGAGGCTATTAAGGTATGTAATGTATGTATAACAGAATGTGATATCGAATTATATATAATGGATCATATTCATATATACTACTCTAGATGCATTTAATTCTTTGATAATATAATGTTTCTATCATTTACATATGAACTAACAATCTAGTTATGTCACAGGGAATTATAAGCGAATTTCAAGTTCCCAAAGGAAAAGATGAGCCGGACAATAAAGCTTATCATTCCGAGTGGCTTTACTCTAATGGACTGCTTGCAATCTTATTCTCCTTCGGGTTTCTCTACACCGCCTTCAAGAGTAGAAACGCAAGGTCATGGTGCTATGGATCAGGTCTGTCCTAGCTAGTAAAAGCGATCCATATATAATATTCTAGCACTTGAATATATTACAATGATGAGCCTAAATCAAACAAAAATTTGGATGACATTGCAGGTTTTATAAGAAATTTCATAGCAAATTTCGGAGTTCCATTGCTGATACTAGTGTGGGCAGGACTGTCGTATGCAATGCCTAGCAAAGTTCCTTCTGGCGTACCTAGAAGGTTATTCAGTCCTCATCCCTGGAAATCGGGCTATTCTTGGACTATTGCCAGTGTATGTAACTTAGCTTAATGATCTCTTTCAACCATTATTACTTTCAATTTGCGTTGTTTTTTACCCTCATCAAATATAAACTCAAACAATTCCTTCGGTATGTAATTAACTTAGTTTACATGTAATTAAGCATTATTATGGCATAAAATTCATCTTCATCATGTTGCATGAATTTTTGCAGGAAATGGCGGATGTGCCTSTAAAATACATCTTTGGGGCATTCATACCCGGATTAATGACAGCAATACTATTCTTTTTCGAGCACAATGTCGCTTCGATGATGACACAACAAAAGGATTTCAATCTTAAGAACCCTACTGCTTATCACTATGACATGTTTCTACTCGGTTTTATGGTATGCAAAAATTATTCCTACATATAAGTAAGCCTTGTTCATTTCAAATTTTTTGTACTAATTGAAACMATTCAAACTAATTATCATTATTGGTGAATTACTAAATTTCCAATTGTTCGTTAATAGACTTTGGCTTGTGGGTTGCTTGGGCTTCCGCCGTCATATGCTCTTCTTCCTCAATCTCCTATGCACACCAAGAGCCTTGCTGTTCTCAAAAGACAGTCAATCCGAAGAAAGATGGTCGAAAGTGCCAAAGAAAGCATCCATAAACATGCTAGCAACTCCGAAATATATAGCAATATGCAAGCTGTTTTCCTAGATTTGGACAGAACCAAATCGGTAATAATAAGCTTTCTCCTACTATACGTATTGAAATTATTAATATTGTCATACAAATTAAACAAAGGTTCTAATGTCATCAAATCGACTCAACCGTGCAGACAACTAGAGTGATCAAAGAGCTACGAGTCTTAAAAGAAGTAGTGATGAAAGGAGAAGTTGACGGAAAACAAAGATTTGATCCTGAGAAGCACATTGAGAGCCACTTACCAGTGCGAGTGAATGAACAAAGGCTGAGCAATCTACTGCAATCCAGTCTTCTTGTTGCTTCGGTATTCACCATACCGGCCCTCAAACGATTGCCCTCTTCGCTCCTTTGGGGGTTCATTGCATACGTTGCGATTGACAGRCTTCCTGGCAACCAATTTTGGGAAAGATTCAAGCTTCTKTTTGTTAGTAAAAGTAGATTTCACAAGTAAGCCTTATATTCTACATACAATCATATATACATACACACTTGATTCTTATGTAACGAGTGAATAATTAGCTTATATATCTTGTTAATTAATGTGGCAGGATTTTGGAAAAGAATCATGCTTCATTCGTCGAAACGGTGCCATTCAAAGTGATGTTGGGATTTACACTGTTTCAACTAGCATACTTGCTACTTTGTTATGGACTAACATGGATACCCTTAGTTGGAGTTATCTTCCCCTTGCCATTTGTTGTATTACTCGTCATTAGGCACCTTGTGRTGCCGCGGTTCTTTACACCGCATCACTTGCACGAACTCGATGGTCATGAGTATGAAGAAGTCCTAGGGGCCTCTAGGCGCTCTCTTCACTCCATGTCTATCGCTTCTCAGTCGGTATGTCTTCAATCTCGTCACATAAWATTCAGTATATATGTATATATTTTCTACTTCCCCAAAATTCAGAAATATCGTTATGATGTGTAACAATAAAAAATAGATACAATTTTTGTAAGGGTCAGACTCGTTACAATTYCAGTTGTTACAAATTACAATGTTACATGTAACAGGCATAATGCGCGTTACAAATACATAAGCAGTCGTGATAACTACTTTGCTTTATACTACGATATGTAGTACGGAGTAGCTTAGTATAAAAAATAAAATAGCAATGACAATTTAAGCTAATATGAACTATGGTAAACAGGATGGTGGTTTGACAAATGAGAACTTGGCGATCAACGAAGAGCATATAGACGAACAAGTATTGGATTCAGAAATGTTAGACGACCTAACAACTCACAGAGGAGAAATCAAGATTAGAAGTGTAAGCTATCACCACCAAGGACGTCATGTAAGTGGTAGTAGGAGGGCTGTGAGCGCGGCTGCAAGAGGTGCCGCGACAGAAGAAGTGTACCCTAGAACTACAAGCTTACCCAATAATGATCGAAGACATTGGCGCTCTAAGGTAATCATCTGGATCTCATCTTTCAAACTATGGTTCATAAGAACGAGCTACAAAGTGCACTGATGTAGATAAGGTTCATAATTCATTCGTCTTGATTGACTCTTGAGTTCCACATGATCCACATTTTAAGATTGTAAACAGCTAAACTAACTCGAATCAACTTGTAAAAACCTATGATAAGAACTTTCATAACCACAATTCACACTAATTGATTTAATTTTCAACTAATTAAATTATTGTTTCTTGTCCATCTCTTTAAAATCGTTTACACCAAGTTATTATTATCATAATTACATTTTCATATTTTATTTTTTTGGTAGTTGAAGTGGTGCATTAGATTAGATTAATAATTTATCACGAAGCTTTTAAATTGGTAAATAATCATCAAGTGGTTGAATATTACTAATTAGCATTTGCATTGCTTATCGCAGGTTGTTCCAGAGGATATAGTATAATTTATCAAAGGGGACAAAGAAGGATTAATTTGAAGGCCATCATAACATTCATAACATGGATCAACTCTTGATCTTAGCTTGTTATAGAAGTATATGCATGCAAGTGTAAATTTTCATTTTCATAACTTAATTAATACTCGATAAATTTAGATATATTTAAAAGGAGTCCTTACGTTATATATACACAAAATAGATTAAAACATGAGATTATACATTATATTGTATCATATAAGCATATATTGTTTTCTTTGACAATGTCAAAATTAAAACTAAAGTCTTGTTTGACCTTTAAATTAAAATACGTAAGATATACGCGTATATTTATACAGCTAATTAATTGTATTCCGTATATTTTTTTTTAATGTTATACTATCTACCACATGACATTAGATGAACATAGAAGTTGAATAGTCTTATCGTTGAATAATTGATAAGTAGCTTATCGTTTCCAATGGATAAGCTAAGCTAATAAGCATATTGCGATTATTCTCATCGCATATACGAGCTCATTGATCCTAGGTCTAGTGATGCAAAATGGCTTATCACATACATATCTCATAGTATATATGCATTATGCATGCTGATGAGTGATGAGAATAACCATGCACGGCATTATTTTTTTTGGTGTATGTATAGAGCTGTCAAAACTGACCCAACCCATCAACCCAACTCATTAATAAAGGGTTGGGTCAAGATTTTCTACCCATTATATTATTGGGTCGACCCAACCCAACCCATTTAATTAATAGGTTGGGTCAGGTTGAAATTTACAACCTGATTTCAACCCGCCTAACCCATTTATTAAATGGGTTGGGTTGGCGGATTGGGTCGACCTATGAACCTGCTAATTTATAAAGCCCTTATATTTTCTACTTAGTTTCTATTGTGGGTTTTAACATTTTTGGCCCAAATTTACTTTGAATGGCTGATCTACTGGTCCTCCTTTTGCTTCTTTGTACTCCGTAATACAATGCTTATTTGCATGAAGACTTTTAATTGTCAGGTTATTGGGTCATAATCAGGTTAATTTTCTAGATACTAAAAAGTTAATTGTTAATAATGGGTTAATGGGTCAAAATCAGGTTGACCCCATTAATTTGCAGGTTGGGTCGGGTTGAAAATATCAACCCATTAACCTTAATAGGTTGGGTTCAAGTTAAGGGTTTTGACCCAATAATGTTAATGGGTCAACCTGAACCCAACCCAGGTCGATCCATTTACAGCACTATGTATGTACCACCCGATTCACCCTTTTTGGATTAATCCGAATTTGAGGATCAATTTTGGGTGGTTAGGTTTCAGTTCCTCCAAATTGTTGTTGCGGGTGCGAACACAGATTCTCCCTACCAAGTGTAGTTCCAATTACCACTACGCCAACAATCAATTGGTATAACCATGACATTATTGACATAATAAAATCTAACAAAAACACTTGGGGGGATAAACTAGCTTTCCTAAAATATAAAAACACCAATGAGATTATACAGAAGCGGGGGTTTTTTTTTTTTTGGAGAAACCATTTTTTTAGGTCGCTTTGTGAATTCCTTCAAAATAAAGACAAAATATCTTTTCTAAACTTAATTGTTTGAAATCATTTTTTCTAACTACTTAATTGAGTTGTTGATCACCATCTTGTGACCAGATTCTAGCGCTGACCTCACAAATATAAAACACATTTTTACAATATTTTTTCCTTTTTTCCCCCAATTATATTGTTTCCCCATCTCCAACTTGTGGCCAACAATGTAGACAAAGTATTAGGTACATCGAATGCACAATAAATTTACCGTGCATCAGATTATAGTGACCCTTTTGGTTAATAGAGTAACTCTTTTTATCAATACAGTGACCCTTATTTTTTTATCACTATATTGATGTAAAGTGAAATGAGTCACTATATTGATATAAAGGGACACTATATTGATATAAAGAGTCACTATATGATTGATGCACAATAAATTTATTGTACATGTGATGCATACAATACCTTCTGAACAATGTATATATGTAGCTACAAAAGATGATTTAATTTTAGACAATTAAACCAAGAAAATATAATTTGTCACAAAGTGCTCTTATAAAAGATAGTTTCTAACAAAAAAAATGAAAATTACTACTTGTATGTCAAAGGTCAATATCAAGCAAAGATTATATATTTTTCTCATACACGATGACAACCTTGAGGTTAAGTTGAACTCTATGGATCAAATTTCAATAAATCTAGACCATTCAAAATACATCAAAAGTTTATATTGATTTTGCGTGAATTTAAAAGTTAAAAATGAAAGTAAAATAAAAAATATTTAACAAAACTCTTACTCTCACAACTCTACAAAAGCTCAACTCTAGAGGATCCCAATTGACTTGTTTTCGCTATTGTGTTGTATGGCCTATTTTGGTACAGACAATTGTCACATATACTTCTAGCACGTATAGATAAATTAAGTATAAATGTTACTCCATATGTTGTTTTCAACTTATTTACATTACTTATTGAATAAGCTAAGACACGTACAAATAAGTGTTAATAAGTTGAAAGTAATTTACTTATTATTTTTCCCCTCACAAAATAAGTTCACATCAGTATCATTAAGTTTAGATACATTAAAATAGGTTGTTGAACCCGTGAACAATCCACATGTGAGTGAATGTGTTGTCCCACACTGAAATTAAGGGAGAGTGTTGTGGACTTGTGATGATAAATTCTACATCGAATGAATTCGGGAGTTGAGACCACTATATAGTGTTAAGGGACTACTCCCCTCATTATCATATGATTTTGAGGTGGAATCTCCTTGATCTTGTGATGTGGACTTGCACTCCCCATGACAGGCCCGACTCAGACCCGTTTTACATAAGTTGAAATAATTTCAAATAAGCTAAAATAATTACTTATGAATAAGTTTAAAAGAAGACACCCAACCTGCTTTGGAACTTGGTGATTTAACATGCGATGTACAATTGCTTCGTCATTTTTCATTTCAAAACTATGATTAACACTAGTGCAATTAATTAAATTAACAACTAGATTGTTAATTAATACATTGTCGTTATATTTTTAGCTGTTAGTATGTCAGCAACATACAGCAAAACTGCAGAAGTCGCACTCTTCAATATGTTGTCTTAATAAGAGATAAAATCAAGCACTCCACTTTCGATGATAAGAGGTTATTCATGTAGTTGACCAGCAATCGCATAGATAATTTGTGATGCATTATGGATTTGTTTTGTTGGTTATTGAAAATTATAGTGATGGTTATCAACTTATTGTCGTAATACTTCTCAAAAAAAAAAAAAAAAAAAACCTTATTATTGTAATAATAGTAATAGGCTTCTCCGTCATTTTCTCTTTTTTGCCAGAATTAGAGAAGACGTTTGTCATGCTACTGAAGCGAATTCTAACATTTTTCAAGGTTCAAAATATTAAAACGTGTGCAGCTGCTCACATAGTCACATATTTATCAATAGGATCATATTCTCTATAACTAGAGGAGTGATGGCCCGGAGTCCCCTCCAATTTCTTGTACTCAACTCCATAGTTCACTTGATCACTTTATTACTTGTAATTTTGTAAGCTTTTGTTTTTTTTTTTAGTTAACGGGGCATAATAATATTAGAGGCCTAATAACATAGGCAAATCATACAAAGTTTACCCAAAGGTGGGGCAAATGTTAGAAGTATCCAACAAACTTGCAGCTTGTTCAAAATAACCTAGTGAACTAAGAGTGTCATAATTCTTACAGACATCATCAGTTGAAGTACAAAAAATGTTCACATTAGGGGGTGGGATGATGCACAAAAAATTATCAAGGTTGGAGTGCGTGGTTCTTCAACATAATCCTCGCAATATGATCAGCTGCTGCTACTTGCCCCCTGGTTGCCTTTTGAAGGCCCAGCACCCGAGCATCTAGCATTTGAGCCCTGCATACAGTTGCAATATTAATATATCTATCAGTAAATTTTGCATTGGCACTTAGATTATCCACTGCCACTTGAGAATCAGTAAGTAGTAGACACTTGTCCCATCTCTGCTTGAGGATCCATCTGAGTGCCCATGATATAGCTAACAATTCAGCCATATTGCTGTCTGGTGCTCTGAAGCAGCCAGATAATCCTTGGATCCAACGCCCTGCAGTATCACAGCACAAGATCCCAAATCCTCCCAGGCAAACATTCTTATTAAAGGCATCATCCACCAAAACATTCTTATTAATCCTTGGATCCAACGCCCTATAGTATCACGCCCTGTAAGCTTTTGTTGAATTGGTGTTATAATAGTGATAGGAATTAGAGAGAAAGATCAAAATAGAATATATCTTTTCTAACTATCCCTAGTAAATATAATTGAATAGAACTAAACTTTGATAAAATCAATTATTCAGATATTTAGAACTTAACTTAGCATTTGATATATTGAAATAACTAATTTCTAATATATAACTAGTTTTTTGCCCGTGCTTTGCACGGGCGATATTTTTAATTGGACTTTATCTTTCGTATAATTTTGGAAGTATTAAATAGAATGAGTTAAAAGAAACTTCTAAACATGAGAAAAATAAGAAACGAAAACCAATTGTTTTATTATATGAAAATTGGCACATGCCCTTTAACACGAATAGTTATTTCTTAAATGTCATATTTTTGATTTTTTTTAAGAGGTAAATGATATTGTTTTTATTTCGAGTTTTCTTTCAAAATACTACGGAGTATATGTTGTTTTCCCCCTCTTTTCCTAAAATAAGTTTTTAAAGTTGATTTTTTTTAATGAACATTCACGTTAAAAAAATGTACATATATTATAAATTTTATGTACTCCGTACATTGATTTTTTTTCCCTCATTCTTTTGTTAAATAATTTATGTTATTGACAAAAATTATAAAGAAAAACTAATAAGTAATATTGAAAACTAATTGATGAGCAAGAGAAATGAATACAATATTAGCAAAAACAACATTGCAAATTAAAAGTGGACATTAAAAAGGATGTCAATTATATAAACAATTTTTTGCTAAATAGGATAATTATCACCAAATTTAAAAGCAACGATTAGTTCTAGATGAGCACATACAATTTAAGTTTTGTATATATAGGAAATGAGAAGATACTTTAAAATTTTAATGAAAATTGAGTGAGAGGAGATATAATTAATAGGTGTGAAATTCTGTTTGAAAGAGATGAGAGGAAATGAAAAGGGAAGTTACTGAGTTCTGATATATGCAGCAGACTGCTGCATGCTACTGTTCATAATAATTTTATTTTTTTTAAACAAATCATAGTGTGATTTTGTCATATCCTTGATTCATTTTATCATATTCTCGGTTCATTTTCACCAATCTTAGTGTGATTTTGTCATATCTTTGATTCATTTAAGCATATCCTTGTGATTTGCAAATTAAAAACAAAAATAATAATACTGTGATTTTGTCATATCCTTGATTCATTTTATCATATCCTTGGTTCATTTTCACCAATCTTAGTGTGATTTTGTCATATCCTTGATTTATTTAAGCATATCCTTGTTATTTGCAAAAACAAAAAAAAATCATAGTATGATTTGCAAAAAAAGAAAAAAAAAACTGACAGCCAACTGTCACGTGGCGCCCACCCGAAAATGACGAAATTACCCATCTACTGTATCCATTCATGCAGCAGTTTGCTGCATAAATCATTTCTCGGAAGTTACTCTACAACTCAAAAGTTAGCATGTGAATTAAAAGGAAAAATGAATTTGAAAAGGATATTACACTTGGCATTTTGAAGTGAGAAAGTAAAGGATAAAAGTTTAGATGGAGCTAAGAGGTGTCATGTGTCACATGTATGTTTGGTGGGAGTTTTAATATAAGAAGGAAAAACAAAAAGATGGAACTTCCTATCGTGATGGTCAAGCATTAGCGGTAGAGGGTTCCGAAAGAGGGAGGAACAAGTCAAGAGGCAATGACCCAAGAAGTAGATCAAAGTCTCGGCCGAGAGATTATAGTGATGTGGAGTGCTATTATTGTCATGAGAAGGGTCATTTGAAGTATAATTGTCCAAAGCTAAAAGAAGATTTGAAGAACTTAAAGCAGCTACAAGGAAAGATGGGCAAGATGAAGATGGGTGAAGGAAGTGATTCCGCCAATGTAGTATCCGATGAGTATGAAGTTGAGATGTTGCTAACACARGATGTCAAGGAGGATGTGAGTCACGACAAGTGGGTGTTAGATTCGGCCGCATCTATTCATGTGTGCCGTAAGAAGGAGATGTTTGATACTTTGCAACAAGGCGGCAATTTCGGGCATATCAACATGGGTAATGACCTCAAGGTTGAAGGCATGGGAAGTGTGCAAATGAGGCTACATGATGGTATGGTTCGAACCTTTCACAATGTGAGGTTTGTACCTAATGCGCGTGCCAACTTGATATCGTTGGGTGAGATGACGAYAAACGYYCATAGGTATGTTGGAAGTGGAAGGTGGTGCAAGGTGTATCTAGGCAATCGCTTGGTGTTGCAAGGGAGGAAGATAGATAACAATATTTGTTATTTAGATGGTCAAGCAATTCGAAGTCACAAAACTGAGACCAAGAAAAGTTCTGTGAAGAGGGTCCGATTTTGTGATGAAACAGAAGTACTAGGTGATTTGGGTCGAGGGAGGAATTTGTTGGGTTAATCTCCCCAAATCACATTTAGTAGTATTGATATTATGGTAAAAGAAAAAAAAAAGAAAAAAAAAGGAAAGTAGAAAAAGGTAGTAAAGGTTGGCGTGTGAAATGGTGTTTTTATGCATGCATAGTAGTAGACAAGCTAGGTGTAGGTATTGACTTTTGGAGTATGTCTTTATTGCATGTTGGTTGAAGCCTTGGGGAACAAGCACATTGATGGCCTATTTATTTGTTGCTTACCGTGAAGAAGTGAGAGGCACAAAGCAGAAGAAGGAAAAACAAAAAGAGTGAAAAGAAGTAGTAGTGTGGGTGTATTAGTGTGAAGAATACACAAACACAAGTAAGAGGGAGTAATTGGTGTGAGATAAACACAATATTAGTGGGAGGGTGTTTAGGATTGTATAGTGGAAGTACCATTGTTAAGGGTACTAAGTAACACTCTGTCTTAAACACATGTTGTCTAATATTGTAGTTAGTAGTATCCTTTGTACTCCCGAAATATTATAGTAAAGTTTTTCATCCTTGGAGATCGGGACCGTGGTTTTTCCCTAGTTAAGAGGGTTTTCCACGTCAAAAATATTGTCTTATTTTTCATTATTTCGTACTTTATTTTTCTTCTCGTCGTATTTATTTTTATCTGTTACTCGATTCCCAACACACTATACATATTTTCATCAATTTTAAATATTCGACTTCTAATAAATCAAAGGTATGCTTCTTCTTCATGATTATCACTACTTGAATGTAAGTATATGCATATATTTTCAAAATGCACGAGTTGGTTTTCGCTATATATGAGATGATGATATATATCTTTATTACCATTGTTGGTTAGTAAATCATATCCTATTAATAACACAATTAACCTTAAAGATATATACGAAGTACTCCGTAGTAGCTTAAATGGGTACTACAAAGTCTTTTTAATGTTTTGAGAGTCGCAGGGCAAGGATGAGATTTGATCCGAAAATTAACCACTTGTATAAGCATCACTGCATGAAAACTCTATGCATGCATGCATGCATGTTAGGACAAAATTACTCAATCACACAATTCTTTTATTTGCATAATTGCACAACATTTGACATGCAAATAAGCTTAGACAATTATATTCTTAGTATGATTTTTCTTGTAACAATTATCTAAACTTTGAGAAGTTTAACAATCTGTTTTAACTTTCAGAAATTTAAAACATCAGGATAATATAAATGGAGAGTATAAAAGCTCCATTCAGGGGAATCAGAACCGATATTAGAGGACGGCTTTCGTGTTATAAGCAAGATTGGATTAATGGTTTCCGTTCTGGAGTTGGGTATGTGCAACAGTTTGTTGTCAAATCTTGCAAATTGAAATCAGATAGATGGTTTTTAATTAAGTAGTCTTAAATTGTTTGCGTAATTAATCTAATTCAGTAATTAATAAGCATGTAAATGTACATATGTTACTTCTATAATATAGGATACTTAATCCGGCTGCTTCCATCTTCTTCGCGTCTTCTCTTCCTGCTATCGCCTTTGGAGAGCTCTTGAAAAAGAAAACAGGTTTGATTTCGCTTCATTTTACAATTTAATCAACATTATATACGTTCTATTGAAGTACATGTATAATACTATAATTGTTTTTTAAGTTCTTTGATAGAATTGTTTAGTATCAGATAAATAGATAATGACTTGTTTGCTCACCTAAGACCTGTTGTTATCTAAAATCTAGGTCATCCTCACAAAGTTACAAGATATTGAAAATTTTAATATGGTACAATACACGTTCTAATACTACACACAATACAGTACGTAAATTAATTTTAATTTTTTTTAATAAAATCGTTTTAGTACATAGCATATGAAATGTATTTTTTTTAAATGCATGCATAATGACAGATAATAACCAACACTTTGTAAACTTTTTTTTTCTATTAATTTTTTTTATGTAAAATCTTGTATCCAGTTTTTCTATCCGTTTTGATGATCAATAACGGTAAAGATTGAGAAATTATTAACTGTCTACGATGTGGGAAATTTAATTCGATCCACAAGTTAGGACAATTTTGTTAGTATCAATAACTTCTTGCACATGTGTTTGTCCATGTGTGTGGAATAAAAAAACCTCAAATTGTGTAAGGTTGATCATTTATTCACGATAGTCGTATCAATATTATTAATCGTAACAACGTGACAGGGGGAAACATAAGCTCGGTGCAAACCTTATCCTCGGCGGCAATATGTTATATGTGGGCTGATACAATCAATATTTGGAGGACAACCACTCCTAATACAAGGAGTTGCAGAACCAACTGTTTTAATGTATTCCTTCTTGTACAGCTTTGTTAAAGAAAGGGATGACCTAAAACCTTTATTTTTGGCTTGGACTGCATGGTAATAAATCACTCATCAATTCCTATATATTTGTATTGATCTTGTTAATTACACACACATATATATGACATCTTAATTATACACGTGTCAAATAATGTTATGCCAAAAGACTGATCCAGTCAAAAGTTTGAACCGATAAAGATGAGACCTAACATTAACATTTATATCTTATAATCGCGTCCCCTTACACGAGAGACCTTTGGACTTGAATGACGATGCAACGCAAACTTTTCCATATAGTTGATGTATGTTTAATACTGTATTCTATTGCAAGTGTGAAATTTGAAAATAGTATTTTTAAAAATATACGTTCATTATGCATAACTATATACTCCCAATTGTTGCAGGGTGTGTGTATGGACTGCTGTTTTGCTGCTGCTAATGGCAATTTTAAATGCGTGTGATATTATTGACTGATTCACAAGGATATCTGAAGAACTTATTGAAATGTTAATTGCTCTTCTTATCTTCCAAGAGGCTGTTAAGGTATCATTAACGTAAATTACTACCCGTATAAGTATTATCGTTTTTTTTTTAAATCGTAGAGGGCGGAGAAATAAATAAAGAATATCGTTGTTGGTAATTGCATGAAATCAATATCAATGAAATTTGGTTCATGTAGGGAACCCTACTTATGAGCTTAAGACTTTGTATCGTACTAATTAATCATATACTCGTAATAACTTCATAAGGATATATTAGCTTATGATATATACCATGCATGAATATATGCAACCTCACAACAGGGAATTGTAAGCGAATTTCATATACCCAAAGGCAAAGATCCGGACTATGAGGCATACCGATTTGAGTGGCTCTACTCGAATGGATTGCTCGCGGTCATATTTTCTCTAGGTTTCATCTATACCGCCTTCAAGAGTAGAAAAGCAAGATCATGGTGGTATGGAACAGGTCAGTTCAATTCAGTTGTATCAATTATTAGAAAGGAGTACTTCAATAACGAACAATTTGTTACTTCGTATTTTTTGTTAGCCTAATAAGAAACACTCCTTTAATTTATTTTTCCAACTTATTCTGAAATTTATTAGCTAATTAGACGATCAATATGTTATGCATGCATTAGATGATCAAAAGATTAATTAGTATTAACTAATTTAGCAAATGTATTATTCCAAGTTATATAAGGAATTTCGTTGCGAATTTTGGGGTTCCCTTGGTTGTATTTGGATGGACAGCATTGTCGTATGCAACTCCTAGCAATGTTCCTCCTGGAATCCCTAGAAGGTTATTTAGCCCTCATCCTTGGGACTCGGATTCTTTGCATCCATGCATGGACTATCACCAAGGTACGTGCTCCGTATGATTCAACAACGAATTTCGTTTCTTTTTGTGAGTGTTAGTAACGTTACATACGCACATATACTAACTCTATTGTTGACTTGTTGTACTATTTTAAAGTTGATTCAATAATCGTTGTGAACGAATTGAATCGATATAGGTATACGTAGAACAATTAATAGCACGAGATCGAGTTGTTCTTGATGATTCTCTAGGCAATGTAAATATAAGATGACACATATTTTGCAGAGAATGGGGGAAGTGCCAGGAAGACACATCCTTGGGGCCTTCGTTCCAGGACTAATGGTGGCCGGACTTATATTTTTCGAGCACAACGTTGCTTCGAAGATGGCACAACAAAAGGATTTCAATCTTAAGAACCCTACTGCTTACCACTATGACATCTTTCTTCTCGCTTTAACGGTTTGTCACTTAATAACCTATATTATTAGTTCATGCTACTTAGCTTGTTTTTTTTAAGGCAATTTTGTCAGAAACCACCTTTTCTAGGGTGGTTTTTGTCAGAAACCACCTTTTATAACGTTATTTGTCAAAAACCACCTTTTCTATGCATWGA
>SNQN01000202.1:136434-155436 GCA_008642245.1 Bassia scoparia | reverse complement strand
TCWATGCATAGAAAAGGTGGTTTTTGACAAATAACGTTATAAAAGGTGGTTTCTGACAAAAACCACCCTAGAAAAGGTGGTTTCTGACAAAATTGCCTTTTTTTTAATTAGTAACAACGAACTTAATGTTTAAAGCACGGTCAATTATTATCGTTTATCATCAACAGACTTTGCTTTGTGGGTTGCTTGGACTTCCTCCTTCCTATGCTCTTCTTCCTCATTCTCCAATGCACTCGAAGAGCCTTGCCGTCTTAAAAAGACAGTTGATCCGAAGAAAGATGATCGAAAGTGCCAAAGCAAGTATACATCGAAGGGCTAGCAACTCTGAAATTTATAGTGATATGCAAGCTACTTCCCTTCAAATGGACGCCAACAAACTGGGTAAAACACGATAATTGAATTGTGTGAATAGTTGTGTGACTTATCCTGAACAGAAAAATACGATCAAGCCAACCCTAATCTTCCTTTACTATTTTGCACAAATCAAATAACATCCGATCGATTCACTCCTCAAAATTAAATACTATAAAGTCGTCATTAACATACAATATTTTGCAGACAAATGCAGTTATAATGGAGCTTGAAGACTTGCAAGTAGTGATGAAGGGAGAGACTGATGAAAAAAATGGAAAAGCAAGATTTGATCCAGAAAAACACATCGAGAGCCACTTACCAGTACGAGTTAACGAGCAAAGAGTAACCAATCTACTTCCTCCGTTTTGGTTTACTCGCACCGGTTTCCAATTTGAGAAATTTGCAAATACTTGCACCACTTTGTTTTATTCCTTTTTTGGCACTTTATTTTGTTTGAAATGACCATTTTAGTCTTATTGTTTTTCCCCACATGGTGGGACCAAAGGAATTAACACCATAAAACACACCTCCTTTATACCCCATCAACTTTATCACACTACCCTTCCCTCAACTAATTATACCACCAAAAAAACGCCTTGGAGTCCGCAATAATGAAAGTGGTGCGTGTAAACCAAAACGGAGGAAGTATTACAATCTCTTCTCCTTGCAATGACTGTTTTCGTGATGCCTGCCCTAAAGCGAATGCCATCTTCACTCCTTTGGGGCTATATTGCGTACATGGCCATTGATTCTCTGCCTGGGAACGAATTCAACTTCTTTTTGTTAATGAAAGTCGATTGCACAAGTAAGTCCTTATAATAATTCAACTTCAATTATTATTCGAACCAAATTTAATTAAATTATCTTAATTAGTACTAAATAGATTGTGTTTATTTTGTTGAATTAATCAGGGTTTTGGAGAGGAATCATTCATCATATGTGGAAACAGTGCCATTCAAATGCATAAAGGCGTTTACAATAATCCAACTATCATATTTCTTGATTTGTTATGGCTTAACGTGGATACCCTCACTACTACAAAAAAGCTCGAAGAAACCGGTCCAAAATGGCCTAAGAGACCGCATTACAACCGGTCTCTAGCTCATAGGGCTCTTAGGGTTAGAGACCGGTTAGTAATTGTGGTCTCTTAAGGCAAGCAAAGAGACCGGTTATGTAAAAACCGGTCTCTTAAACTTACAACATAAGAGACCGTTTCTGACACATAATCGGTCTCTTATGTTTAAAATAATGATTTTATAGAGATACCAAAGAGACCGGATCTGACAAATAACCGGTCTCTTTGGTTATTTTTTTAAATAAAAAAAAAAAACACTGTGAGGTGGGGAATCTCCCTTGCCACCTCACAAACAACTATCAATTAACTTCGTAAATACACAACAAATACCAAAAAAAATACTTCTATAAATAAATTTATACACCACTGATGCTCCTCTTCTCAACAATATCAAAAATTAAAAATAAATTCAAAAAATAAAGAGCACCACTGCTCCTCTTCTCTCTGCCAAGTGCTCCTTTCTCCTCTGCACCACCGCTGTCCTCTTCTCCTCTGCCACCACCGCTCTTTTTTAAATTCCCACAGCCACCGCTGCTCCTCTTCAAATTGAATTCCTTCAAATAAAAAAACGAAATCTAAAAATTATTGATAAAACCCAGAAATCATAAACGTAAACCGAAATCATAAAAAAGAAATTAAAATTAATTGAAAAAAACCCAGAAATCATAATCATAAACCCAGAAATCATAACGTAAATCGAAAAAATAGCTTATGAAAATAAGCATAAACCAGAAATCAAAAAAAAAAAATCTAACCCAGAAATCATAAACCAGAAATATATTCCACATACAAAATATATTCAAAATATAGATCTAAAAACCCAGCAAAATCAATTCACATAAAACAGCAATAACAAAACAATCGAAATCAGCAATAACAAAATAGCAAACCAATTAAAAAAACCGAAAGAAAGAAAACGAATTAAACTGACCCAAAACGAATTAAAACTGACCCAAAAAAGAAAGAAAACGAACTAGGAAAAACGAATTAAACCCAAAATCGAACATTTGAAACAAAATTAAACCAAAATCGAACATTTGAAACAAAATTGGGAAACAAATTGGAAAAAATCGGAATAAAAACTGGAAAAAGTGAAGAACAAAACAAGTTTGAACATGAAAAAAATCCCCAACAACAACGAATTGCAAAAAAAAAAAAAAAATCAGTTTACCTGGTACATAATTTAGAGGCCAATATCTGTAGTGATTTCCTCGACAAAAGAAGAGAAAGCAAGAAGAGAGAGATTCAATTGATGAATGACGAACCTAGATCTATTAATCGACAATTGAAAACCACAAAAATGAAACAAAAAATCGAAAAAAATAACGAAAAACTACGAAATAAAAATAAAAATGTATAAAATAGAATTACCAGTGAAATTACCTAATAACAACGAAAGCTTGTAGATCTAACGTTTTTGAAGAGAGGACAGAGATGCGTTTTTGAAGAGTAGAAAATCTGAGAGTTGTGTACTGTTTTGCAGAAGAAAATTGAGCAAATTGAAGTGTTGAATCGCACAACGAGAGAGGGGATTTGCAGAAGAAAATTGAGCAAATTGAAGTGTTGAATCGCACAACGAGAGATGGGATTTGCAGAAGAAAATTGAGCAAATTGAAGTGTTGAATCGACGTTTGAATCGATCGGCGTTTGGGTTGCTTGTTTGGATTTGTGTGAGATGAGAGGGGAGAGAGGAGAGAGAAGAGAGGAGAGAGAAGAGAGATGAGAGGTGTAAGGAGCACGAGAGAGGAGAGAGAAGAGAGATGAGAGGGGAGAGAGGCGTAAGGAGAAGAGAGAGGAGAGAGGCCAGTATATAAAACGTGTATGGGCCAAGAGTTATCAAACTTTGCAACGTGTATGGGCTAACAACAATAATATATAAAAAAAAAATTAAGATAAGAGATCGGTTTTTATTTGTGCGATCTCTTAGATAGACTTAAGAGACCGGTTTTTTATGACCGGTCTCTTACATCCATTTAAGAGACCGGTTTTTGTGAATATCCGGTCTCTTAACTTAAGAGACCGGTTTTCATACACCACCGGTCTCTTAAAACTGGTGCCTAATCCATTTTTTGTAGTAGTGCCTTAGTAGGAATAATTTTTCCCTTGCCATTTTTTCTTCTAATCATCATAAGACATAGTTTACTACCGAGATTTTTCGAACCACATCACCTTCATGAACTCGATGCTCTCGAGTACGAGGAAGTCCTCGGTGCTTCAAGGCATTCCTTGCGTCACATGTTCTCTTTTAGGGTATGCTTATTCTTACATACCACATGATTTTATGTTACAATGTTGATATTATTGTTCTAAACAGGAAAATAATGGAACGGGTACACACAAAATTGACAACCAAGAAGAGATAATGGAAGAAGAATTAGATTGCTCTGATTCTGAACTATTAGATGAGATGACTACTAACAGAGGAGAATTAAAGTCTAGAACAGTGAGTTTTCGTAGTGAAAGATGGGCTTCGAGTGGTAGGAAGGAGGTGAACATAAGAGCTACGAGCTTTCGACATGACTTGCACTTCAAGGTACATAATCGAATGTAAAGTTATGTGGAATAATAATGTACTTGTATATGTATTTGATAGAGTATACATATTATTTTTGGGCGTTGGGCCACTTATGGTTGAGGGCTTTAGGCTCACAAATAATATATGTATACTCTATCGCGAACAAATTGGGTTTGAAATGTGGATACAGCAAAGCCTCTCTCAATGCAACTCCATAAGTTTTAGAGGTACGACTTGATGACCGTCAATAGAATGGTTGATTGGTTAAACCGCATTTGTTGGCAGGTACATCCAGAGGACATCGCATAAAACAGTTTCGAGATGGGTGAAAATTCAACTGTATAATTCACCGATGAAGTAACAAACTTGTGTTGTAGCCCTTGAATTGCTTAATGAGTTGACGGTGAAGATGATGACGACGACAATGACAACGATCGGAATAAAATGAGAGCCACAAAACCCACATTAGAACGAACTTGTACGTAAAGAGCAATATAATGACTTAATAAATAGGAAAATTGAACTGCTGTTAAATAACAATTTCAATTTTGTTCGATACGATTTGTTTGGACTTGCTCATCAAGTATTTCCTAATATATATATGTTATTTAGTTTCCTAAATTAAGAGGTTGTAATTAGGGAATTAGATAGATTTATGGTTAGGATATTATCCTAGTATCTTTTTACTTAGAGGGTAAGTATAGATTTTTCAACATAAACACTTGTCTCTTTTATTTTGTATTTTTTGAGGGTGTGTTCTTGAATCTTTCGTGATTTACTTGTTTTTTTTTCTAACAACTGCTAATCACAAAATTGACAACCAAGAATTGATAATAATGTAGAGAGGGAGAGATAGCTCAAGTGGTTAAAGTTTTCCTCCCGATTCCGGGAGATCCTGAGATCGATTCTCATCCCCGCCCTTACGGCTCTCTTGACACCGAAAAAACAAGAAAGATAATAATGTAATCAAGATACATATATCATCATAAGTTCATAAGAACCCAATATAACATAACAACCCAATATAACATAACCAAATAATTATGACTACGGAGTACTACATTAAAAATCATATATAGTGCGTACAATCTTGAAATCCCCAATTTTGTTGTCAAATAAATACATCAAAAATAGAATCATGGTGCATATATACAATAATCTTGAAATCATTGTGATTGAAAAATAGAACAAGCAACTGATCAGCGAAAATAAAAGACTAATTAATTAATTGATAATGTAACTTGATCATAATTTCTTTAATTTGCTGCCAATGTTATGAATGAATACAATTAAAGACATACTAATTAGAAGCATATATATATATATATATATTGGGTTACAAAATAAACAACGTTACGTACATATAGACTAATAAGTTTCAATCGTGTGATGATTTGAACAAAAGAACAACTCCGTATCATATCTAATAATAATGAAAAAATAATTTAGAACGACACAACGGGCATGTGTCTTTCCCCGCGCGAATCCAACGAAGCAAACAATGAGCATGAAATATATGCGAACACTTGAGCAACGCTACGTCCTTCTCAAAATCCTCCAGACAAATCGAACAAGTTTTGTCGACGTGACTAACTTGATCGCCGCTAGTGAACTTCACCCCGTTACTCGACAGACAATTCATTACTTCCGTAGTCGCCACCGTTTCGTCCTCTTGACGATCCTCCTCGAGATTATTGTCATCATCGATAATCATATCATCGGCTTCAACTCGTTCCACATCAACGATAACATAGACGATCATTGCAAGGGATTTACGACGAGCCTCCGAAACTTGGGAGAGAAGAACCTCGCAGCTTTGGGTGACCACATCGACGGCGCAATCATACGCGGCAACGTGGACGTCAAGAATCTGCAACCAGTTGATCGCAGCAGTTTGTATGTCGCTATGCTCGGATTCCCTAGCGAAGTGAAACGTGGCGCATCGTACGGAAGGGTATCCAGGGCCTTCAAGATAGCGTATCTCGACCGTAAAATGGTTGTCGATGGGAGTACAATCGGCCTGGTTGGGGCCACTCCAAGCTGGTTCCACCGCCCCACATCGTACTTCCACACCGGGTATGTACAATTCGGACAAGCACCATGCATCGTCGTTGTTGCTCGTACCTGATGAAACCTCCATACTCCAACACTCCAACTATTAGCAATTCAAGAATGATTATAAAATAACACACTTCAATCTGATCTTTACGAGTAAATTAAAGAAAGGAATGTAGATAAAATATATGTTATCTATCTATCTAACCTAATAATAATATTCATGTATATTTATACACATACATAATAACGCTAGATATCAACTAAGATATGTTTCTTTCTTTGTTTCCGAGTAATAAACTTATCCTATTTTTATTTGGGCTTAGTGCAATTGGGTTATATTGGGCTGGTCCAATAGTTGGATTACCATTAATTTTTTATTTTTTTACATATACATAGTATTTTAAAATTATTATGACTGAAAATGTTTTCCACGTTGCCAAAGCTTTTTTTTTTTTAATAAAAACTAGTTTCTTGGCTCGGACGTTGCTCCGGGTCCAAAGATGTTCTTATGTTAAATTTGTATTGGTTTTCTACTCATGTATTTCTCGTAGTCTTGTAATTGTGTTTCCTTACATGTATATAGAAACTCTAATTGAAGTATTGTGTATTGTATATTTGAAAGTATTGTGTATTGTATATTTGAGCTAAAAACTCACCTTAAATCAAAAAGTAGGCTATGTAAAATTTTCTTTTTTTTAAAAGAAAAGTAATCAAATACTTCGTATGTAATTCAATTATCATAAATTGCTCACATAAATAAGTTTCATAAGATGGGTGAAATTATAAATTAATGAGTGAAAATGAAATTTTAAATTGCTCAACTTGTTCCAAATACACACGAAAATTACTATTGTACTTTAAAATAGAGGGGAGAGGTACATTTGATTTTGCATATCCGTGGTTTTTGTTCAAAGTTCTTTAAGTAGTGCATTTTTATTTTAACTTATTTTGTAAACAAATGTAATAGAAGCACGGCTAGAGCTATGATTTATTTGAGCAATTGAGTCCCACYCAAATTGGTGTTGCAAATTTTCGAGGGTAAAAAAGTGAATGGGCTGGGAAATAACTCGTTGGAAAATTTTGAATGTCATCATTTAGTCTTCGTTGTTGTGCTTCTTTCTTTTGTTTTTTTACACTTGGGTTTGTCTCTTCATCTTTGTCCCATGCGTTTTGAGCTTATGCATGTTCGGTTGAACCCATCTTTGTTGTAGGATGAATACCATATCTACCATTGCTAATAGATCGCCATAAGTTTTAAAAAGGAACAACCTATATTAAAAAATTTAGATCAAGATTAGGGTATCGTGTCATGTGACATTAAATTTTGACAAAAGGAGAGTCCTACATGCAAAACTTGCAACTAAAAATGTGAACAAAACTCTAACAATATATATTTAAAGAAGTGATAATATAACATAACAATAATAGTTGGTTGAGTTGGTGAAGGTATATTTTTGAATACATGGCGCACATTTATAGTGAATAAAAGTGACACATGGCGCATTGTTTCTTGTGACTGAAAATTATTATTTTTAAATAAAAATTATGACTGAAAATGTATGGAACTAACGTGAAAAATATAATTTATTAATTTTTCTGTCTCGAAACACATTGATGTTAGGTTTTTCAAGACTTTTTATGGACTGAAAAATGTTGAAAGAAACATTGATTTGTTTGTCTCCCATATTGACGTAGCATTCAAACAAGAATTGAAGACACAAAGATTGCTGAGAAAAAAATATGTAATTATTATTTCATTAAGCTGATTTTCTAACCTTATTAAGAACAAATGAAAATTTTCATTTGACCAATAAAAAATAAAAATTTAAAATAGATACATCAATTTCGAAAAAATAAAACCAACTTCAAGAACTCTCAAACTAAACCATATGACATCTAGAAACCCTGAAAAACCTCCTAGATGGGGTTGATGGCATACATATATAGTTGTGCTACTAAGTAATAACAATAATGCATAATAATTATAAATCTATTACGCCTGAGAGTGACGATATCTCACGTGGTTAGAGTTTCTCTTCTGAATCCAGTGGATTTTGGGATCAATTCTCATCTCCGCCTTTGTGACTCTTTTCAGCAGAAAAAATCTATTACGCCTTTATAATAGGTTTTCTGTATGATCGAGCATGAAGAACTTTGACATCGTCAAGAACTGGGCCACACATCGAACCATCAATGGTCATGGTGTAGAATGAGCTCAAGAACCTAATGTTTGTTGTACTCTTCTCGGCCCTAAACACGAGTTTACCTCTTGTGAATCCACCTTTACCTTTAGAGTTGTATGTGACGCGAGTGGTGGCCCTGGCAGCAAAGGCCTCGATTGCCAAGGGACCAACACATCCAATGCCGGCATCACCAACCATGAATGTAAGGGTGTACATCCTTCCTGGTTGAGTCCTGATGGTTTGGGAGATAACGCTCTCTTTTCCTCCTACAATCTCAACGGCCCTTTGGCCTTCAGGCACGAAGAAGTGGAGGGAATCGATGTACTTCACGGCCTTAAGGGACTCGATCCTCCATGCTGGTAGGGGGGAATGACTGTCTTCGACGTTTGGTGGGATTAGGACACCCCATGATGAGGAATGGAACACATATGGCCCTTCTCCAAAATCTCCATTCTTTACCAAGTTTCCTGCAAAAATTAATCGAAAACATTAGCAATAACATTTAATGTACACTAGTACTTGTCTAATTTGTAATCTGATCGTGTAACATTAGCAAGTAAATTGAGTCAAATAGAGGATAAGTAACATTTAATGTGGACACTAGTACTTATCCAATTTGTAATCTCATCGTGTAACATTAGCAAGTAAATTGAATCAAATAGAGGAAAATTAACATTTAATGTTGACACTAGTACTTATCCAATTTGTAATCTTGTCTTGTAACATTAGCAAGTAAATTGAATCAAATGGAGTAATAAAAGTACCTCCAGTAGGCTTAACGGAATCCAAAATGGTAAGAGCAATAGTATCAATGAGGGGTCCACAAGCAGGGTCTTCACCGGGTTGTCCGGGGTTGTGTAGAGTGATCTCAACAACATCAGCTTCAGCACGGAACCCCCAAGCATACGAGTCGAACCCAACACTAGTGTACACGGTCTGCAGGGGCAGAATCCCGGAGTGGCCCTTCGAGCTAGGGGTGATGGTTACATTGAGGACCTCCTCTTGGGAGCAAGTCCTAGCAAAGCTGAAGGTTAGGGCATAGAATTTGCCAGATTTAGCAGCCACTTTTTGCTTAATTGAAGCATTGGTGCCTAGTCTCACAGCATGCTTGCCTTCTGGAACTATTAGAACCATGTCATCCTGCTTGTTGCCTGTTGTTATGTACTCAACAAAGCCTGTTGACTCCCAACTGGGAATTGCATGCTTGCCTTCTACTTTGGTCCCACTTAGTTGTGCTGGAGCTGGCCCTTTCTCAAAGTTTCCATTTGGGAGCAATCCTGATCAAACACGTCGGATTTTAATCAGGCTCGTTCACAAACATAAGAAATATGATGACACACGAAGTTTAAAATTTCATTTATCAAACACACCGGTGGCTATAACGTTATACCTCAATTATATGAACACTTTTAAGTTCTTTTTAATTACATAAAATCCGAATTCCATCATAATCAAAATTGAATTAGATTTGAATTGATCAGTTCCTCGACCTACAATCTATCCTTGTATTCAAAATCCGTACTTTGACGATATATTTGAGCAGATTTTTTTAGCTAACTCGTACACGTACATGACCCGGAATTAATTACGAATATTGATAATGTGACAACCCTATTAATTATGAGTTTATGACTCGGAATTTGGTAGTTCAAATAAATCACAGTACACTTTAGAATTACATAACAGCCACACAAGACAAGTGAGAGTAGAGTGTGACACAACAAAGTGTTGGAATTGAATGGAAAGGAGGCAGTGAAGTCATTTGAGGAAACCAAAAAGGATTATCCCACGTAACAGAGTCATGTGAGCATGTGAATAAAAAGGCATTATTCGTAATTTCATACACCTAAATCTCTGACATGCCACATAAACATAACATGGCTTGCATAATATTAATTCCCCAACTAAGAAACAAGGTACCATGCTCCAATCACCTATTTGTGTCCCCTTCTTAACTTTCTAAGGCCACCACGATTGTACGGGAACTAATTTAGTAACTCGCATTATGCGAAACGCGTATAATAAATAAGCTGTGTGTTTATATTTTTTTTTATAGTACTCGCATAAATTTAATAAGCAGTTTAAAATGAGTATATGAGAGCAAAGTTTTGACAGTAACACTAGTCAATATATATGGTCATTGCCCAACACATGATTGGTCTCTCTCACTCTATAATGTCTATATAGGATAATATAGCTCAATGGGAATACTCTGTAATCTGTATAATAAGTCTGTTCTTCGAATTCGATAAATTTCATTTCCTCCATTTTAAAATAATGCAACAACGCGTAAAATTAACCTGAAGTGATCTAAATCAAACTAAAATATAGTCCAAAATTAAACATTTTTTCCCCTTCAAATTAATCACTAGGGCATATCGAATCTATAATCTATAGTACACATGTCCACAATTTTTATCATAATACTAAGACCTCATTGTTTGAATAAAAACCATTTAATTGAATTGAACATAAGTCCAAATCTAAGTATATAACGCAATATATTAATCCAAAAAGACTAGAATAAAGTATAGATCTATCTACACATATACTATTGAGATCTGTACAATACATTAATATATTACTCATCATTATTTTTTTTATAACTAATAAGAAATTCTTTGTTTCTGAGTCTCGCTAAATCACTAGATAACACAAAACAGCAGTAATATTCTATTGCAATTGCATCTACTAAACCAACCATCATTGGTATGTACTATAGAAACATTGACTATTATTAACAAGTTCTTATATTATGAATTTATGATCAACAATAATCATGTGGTTGTTGCATATTTCTATGCCGTAAATTTTTTTAAAACTACCATTTCTTACCACGTCGTAACAACTTTATTTATTGCAGAGTAGAACTTCATCACATCAGGGTATGTTTATCCCTGAGACTCACTCCCACAATTTAGACTCTGTCACGTCAACTTTTACCTACTTTTTAAGCATTCAGATTCATACAAGTTTTTATACACTACTAATTCACTAGGCGCGTCCACAACATGCTTATTTCACTAATTATAGACCTACATACACAATGCATAACATGATTGTTTGAATGAGTTTTTCAACCTGATAGATGGATGTTCAAGTGATCCAATTCGATACATATATACCTTATTGTAATTGTGTAAGAATTGAATGACACATTGAATTAATTATTCAATGTAATTAAGGCAATAAGTATTCTATAGAATAATAGTATTACAACATGCATAATAAATAAATAAATAAATAAATAAATAAATAAATAAATAAATAAATAAATAAATAAATAAATAAATAAAATAGAAGAAAAAAGGTACCTCCAAAAGAAACATTTAAGGTTGATGCAAAGAGTAGCACCAGAAGGGCAGTGAGCTTCAGCATTTTGTTTAATTAAGTGTAATAATAATAGGAAAGAAAATGGTGATGATGAATTGTGGAAAATGAGTGAGGGAAGCAAAGAGTATATATGTGTTTTGAGATATGAAAAAGGGCCTAGCTTTGTTCATAATTACATATTATGCCATTGATTTTGGACTGACAGGTCACAAGTGACAGTAATCAAGAGCCAATTTTTTATTTCAAAACTGTTTTTATTGGGTAATAATTATTAGCTTAAGGTACCACTCTAATAATTAGTAAGCAGTAACTGTTTGATTGTTTTTTTACTACTACAATGAGGAGTTTCCACCACATTTGGCGAGTGAATTGAACTAATCTCTCTCATGAGTTTGTATGGGTATTTTAATAGGTAACATCTATCTTAGCTAGAATTTTTTTTTATCCCCAAGTTAGCTTCACTTGTTTAAGAAACTCAAGACTTTTAACTATTGAAGCCAACTCTAATCGGTAGTAACGACTGTTTGGTTGATTAGTTCACATAATGATGATTGATGACAGTTAATTACTGTTAGGTGAATGTTGGGCAAACAGCTAAGCCTCATAGATTGATCTTTAACTGTACCGAAGACAAAGTAACACATTGGCTACTATCCAAACCCACTAAATCTACTAGAAATAATAATAGGCATTAATGGACAGTATTTAGTACAAGTAATAAATAAAACGAAACAAAGAAACTTGGAATTCATATGATAATCCAAATCAGGAATATTATTGTGGATTAAGCATCAACCGATCCATTAGCTATGATGTACTCTCTCCGATCCAATTTAAATAAAAATGAACTAACATTTAACTTTTTTTTTTAATTGTTTGTTAATGCACATTTTATATAAATATCTTTTGAAGTTAGATGAACGATCCTCAAATTCCTTACAATGGTTCTAAGCAAGTAAATAAGCATGCATGCAGTCTCAATGAGAGTCTACTTCTATTGAAAACGGATGAAGTATTTAATGTCGACGTATTTTTCGTAATGATATTGCTGCATATAACTTACGGCATATAACTTACGCAATCTATGTATCACATATCAGTTCATCACTAGCTAACTGCATTAATAAACTTACGGTGAAATCCTTTTAATAACAATTCATTGGATAATAACCAGCTCATTGATGCATATATAAGTTACGCAATCTATGTATCATATATCAGTCGTTCATCACTAGCTGACTACTACATTAATGTGCTGTAGTTACTGTATTCGAATCAGTGACACCCTCACACAATAATCGACTAGTGATATGACGCGTCACATATAAAAAATGTTACATTATTTACGCTAAAGGGTTTGTCCAATTTATTTATACATTGTATTTTAAGGGAGGGATGAATAATCTGATTTAGTGTTATGAATCTTAGGTTATGATTAATGTGGAATGTTAGGGGTGTTAAATAAAATCTTATCCCGTATAATTAGGAAAGAGAGACGTAAAACTAGGGTTACATAATAGAAATATCTGGTGAAAAGTGGGGACAAAATAAAAGACCATTAAAATGAAGCACATGTTAGGTTAGTATCCTTATCTATCGTCTGCATCACCATAACGTTCATTCGGGCATATCTGTCTATCTTTGACCTCTGTCATTATTTTCCTAATCTCATTATTAATTATTTCGGTAATCCCATTATCATATTATTAATCATTTATGCCATTAATGTCTTACAACAATCATGCATGCATGGTATATCACTTATATGAGGTTCTAAGCTGTGAGAACTCATGCATGAATTACACCTTGATCTCCTGTCCTCTTCTATTTTTATTTTATTTTAAAAAAATTTTTTAGGGGGTGCCTGTTAAGCGGACCATCTCATCCAAAAGTTGAAGCTGACGGTTGAGGTCCAGAAATATGTTATATACTCTATCAGTGCCGACCATCCTCGAGTGTCTAGGGCAATAAAATTTACAATTGAGGGGGCACCCAATGACCTATTAACAAAGAACCTATTAGGCTAAGAACAACTTCATCATTTCTATTAGATTATATACTTATATATCAATTAAGTAAAGTTATTGTGCAATCTCCCAATATGACATATATACTACATGCAGAAGCAGAGTAATGTATCTTAAGTTTCAGTCATTAACTGAAATGTGTGGTTCAAATGATCTTTTAACGAAGTACGGAGTATAAAGTATTTAAATTATAGTGATATATAAAAAATTCACGAAGTTTAAATCTTATCCACCCTCATTTTTACTATGAGATCATACTAAGTGTTAGAAAAGCGGATAATATAACTAGATTTAGGCTCCGTTTGTTTTGAAGAAAAACAATTTTCATGGAAAATCATTTTCTAGGGAAAACAATTTCCATGGAAAATCATTTTCTAGGAAAAAAGTTTTCCTTTGTTTGTTTGATTAGAGGAAAACTCATGAAAAAAAAGAAAAATGTAATGGAAATGAAGGAAGGGTGGGGGAATGAATAAGGGAGATGTAAGAAGTGGGGAGGAAATTGTGGCATTCTTTCTCTACAAAAGGAAAATGATTTTCCTTTTCCAAAGTGACATTTTCTCCTTTGAGGAAAATGATTTTCTACCTCTTTCCAAAACAAACAAAGGAAAACTAAAAGAGGAAGGAAAATCATTTTCCGGAAAAATGTTTTCCGTCAAAACAAACGGAGCCTTAGAGTAGTTAGTTAGAGTTTTTAGAATTTGGAGTGACTTGGAATGATCTACCCTTAAATTATTTGTCTTTGTCTTTGTCTAATTGTAGTTTTAATTATGCTAAGGCCAAAAATAATAATAGTTGGAGTAAAGTTATGAGCTATGGCTACTGCAGCAGAGTACTAGGTGACCTTGCTTCACCGTTTTGCTAATATTTTCACTGGCTATCAAATTATTAAAAACCAATTGATTGAGCAAAGTTGAAGCGATTACATGAACAAATTCCAAGTACTCATAAAATTAAGGTTTATTTTAAAAAGCAAAAGTTAACGAGAGTCCCAAGGACGTCACAAAAAAATAACTAACAATAAAATTATTAGATAAATTTATATATTAATTATATTGATTAAAATTTGAATTTGACGTGCATTTCAAAATTAATACAATTTTAGAAAAAATATTTGGTGTTTATCTAAATTTGAGAGACACTACTTATTAACAACATCGTTTTAAAAATATACAAAGCAGCTTCATATGTTATGATGAATCAGGTCATCTACGAAAAAGATATTTGGACTATTACACGTGCATTTGGCACATGGATGTTTAGATTTGCAGTGATGTTTTGGATTTTTTTATGAACCCTCTAAGAAGATGCAAATTATATATTACACCCACCAAAATAATAAATTAAAACAAAATCATATAAATAAAATTAAAATACTATATTAGGATTTGTGATTGAATGAAACCGCCAAATAATTTTATTAAATAATTGACGAAAATTAATTATTGGGTCAACAAACAACAGATACGAACGAAACAGAAACTAGGTATTATCTGATTTTCAACTTTTTAAAATAATTTGTTATTATACTCCATCCGTTATACGATGAAACCATTTTTACTTTTCATGTTATTTGTTAATGCACAATTTTTTAATTAAATAACTTTAACTGGGTATTAGTGAATAATTTTTTTAAAAAATAGATATAATTAAAGTATACATTAATGCAAATCAAACAAAATTCCACTTAACCTATTCATTTTTGCATATTGATAACATTTAGAAGATTCACTCTATTAGTGAATAGTGTCAGTTTTTACAGTAGCGAGAATTTCAAGGAACAGAGAGAGTATTAATTAAGTTAAAAAATACAAGGATCAAATACTTCATCCGTTTCTTTTTAGTGGAAACTTTTTTCAAATTTGGAAACATCAAATTAGTGGCAACTATTTTTTCTTTGCTTTTTTGCATGTCATTTCTTACTATCTCTCACTTAATCACATGTCTCATTTTCTCTCTCTCTCTCTCTCTTTCACTTTCATCCTGAATATCAAATTTTGCCTAGTAATTCGAATCATTCCCAAAGTTTCCGAAAAAAAAAGGGAGGAACTTAGGAAATATATAATTTGAATTGTTAGGCATGCCATGTGCATTAGGAGCCTTTAGATCATGCTTGTATGTGAATGTGTATGCATGGCGGTTGCATGCATGTTATCATTGATTTTTTTGAGGCGTTAATTGAATTAATAAAATGATTCAGATTTGAAATTTCTGTTTTGATTATATTTATTTGTTGTATGTTTCGAATCAATTTTCTGCCTTTTGGTCGGAAATAATGGCTGATTATTTTTGGCATTGACATGTTCTTATGGTGATTGAGGCATGGGATAGATGCTAATCACATACATGAATATATGATGATTGTATTTATGGACAATTTATCGGATGTTAGACATTGAATTAACTATATGTAATGATATAATAGGGATATATATATATATATATATATATATATATATATATATATATATAATATAGGGTGAGAGATCCTGAGAACTCCTCTTAGGTCACTACTACAAAAAAAAGCCTAAGGATCAAGCACTTAAAGGCAAAGAAGACCGCACAATAACCGGTCTCTAGCTCACAGGGCTCTTAGGGTAAGAGACCGATTATTTTTGCGGTCTCTTATACTGATCAAAGAGACGGTGCTTAGAATAACCGGTCTTCTTATATAGTAAGGATAAGAGCCGGATTTAACTTAGAACCGGTCTCCTATATGATTTACTATGATTTATTTTTTACATCAAAGAGACCGTTTTGATGACAAACCGGTCTCTTTGATTATTTTATTAATTAAAAAAAAGTAAAGCAGGAGGAGTCCCACCTACTTTATTTCACAGAACATTTAAAATTGATTAAACTACAGATGAGTATGAAAACCAATGTTATGTACTTTAGAAGTTTCAACCAAAAATTTACAATAACATACACAATATTAAGAATATAAATCTAAAATAAAAAAATAAAAAATAAAAATCATGCCCACTATTTCTTCTTATTCCTCAATACTTAGGCTTCAATTCCCAACAGCTCCTTCCTGTAAAAAAATAAAATAAATAGAAAGAAACCCAAAAAAATCTCAGAAATTCATCAGAAAATCGTCAAACTACATAAATAAAACGAAATACTTACAAAACAAGAAAAACCACAGATCTGAAGAAGATCAGATAGAAAAAACAAACTAAATCAAAACAATGAAAAAAATTAGTCAAAAATCCCAGAAATTCATTAGAAATCGTCAAAATTGTAAAATCATCAAAAATTCCAGAAATTCGTTAAAATAGAGGATTAAGAAGTCATGACATAAAAAGGCGATAATTAAAAAAAAAGGCAGACGAGATTAAAAAATACGTAATGACTGAATTGCTAAAATAAAACCACATTGTTTAAAAAAAATGTCACAAACCCAGAAAATCAAAAAAATAAATCATAAAAACAATCCAAAAAAAATAAATCAAAAAATAGAAACGAAACTTACCAAAAACTTGAAACGAAATCGAGCTGACGAAGAAAACCAGATCACTCACCAGCCTTATCGTTGTGCGAGGGCGAGAAGATGTAGATGAACCCAGATCTAGAATAACCAAAATCAAGCACAAAATTCAGATCAACCCAAAAAAACGAGAAAAATGAAATCGAAACTGAAAAATCGGAAAAAAATCGTAAAACGGAATTAAAATCGGAAAAAAAAACTGAAAAAAATGAAATAACCCAAAATCGAAACTAACACATTAAAAAAATTGATACAAACTCGAATCAAAATAAACAACGAAAATACAAAACGAAAAAAAAACCCAGAAAATTAAAATTGAAAACACAACAAAAAAACTCGAAACTACTCAAACAGATAAAAAAAAATGAAAATAAAAATCAGAAAAACTAAATCTAACTTAATAAACTAGAAAAACCAAGAATTTCAATGGTCGAAATTTGAATACTCAAAAAAAAAAAAAAAATCAAAAAAATACCTCAGATGGTTGTGATGGCGAGAGAGGATAGGTTGATGATGGCGAGGAGTAGTCTCGGTGGGTTGAGTGATTTGGAGAGAATTGTGAAGAGATTGAGTTTGAAAATGAAAGGGAAAGAGATAAGAGAAAGATCTAGAGACGCATCAGAGGGGAAAGGAGAGAGAGAGAGAGTGGGTTTGTTTTAGGACAAAGAGGGGAAGAATGGGTTTAATTGCTTGACTAGTAAATAAAGAGGAGAGAGAGAGTGCTAGAGAAAGGGCCCACGTTGTTAMTTGATAGTTTTTGGGCCCATTAGGATCAAAGAGACCGGTTTTATCTTAAACCGGTTTCTTTGTTGGACTTAAGAAATGTGTTACATATAACCGGTCTTTTAGATAACCCTAAGAGACCGGTTTTCAWYAATATCCGGTCTCTTAACTTAAGAGACCGGTTTTCATACACCACCGGTCTCTTAAAACTGGTGCCAAATCCAATTTTTGTAGTAGTGGTGAGAACTATGAGAACTTCATGTTCTACACTTTTACACCACATGTTCTATGGATTTATGGTTCATGTTCTACGAATTTAGGGTTTATGTTCTACATTTTTAACATTCATGTTCTACAATTTTAGATTATATGTTCTACAATTTTAGTCTTTATGTTCTGCAATTATAATTACAGATTCAGTCTTGTGTTCTACTCAATTGGTCTTCATGTTCTACACTTTTTGTGACTTTCTCTCTCCTCTTATCGAGCCACCACCGTCCACCAAGCCCAGACCACGCACCACCACTACTTCCGCACTGAGCCCAACCAAATCCGACCCACCCTCACCCACACCTCCGACCCACCCTCACCCAACCCGACCCACCCTCACCGCTCCACCATGCCCAACCGAACCCACCCATGTTTGCACCCAACGATACCTTCACCATCAAGCCCAGTCCACTCGCACCCACACCTTCACGCATCACAATTCGAAGCCACACGCACTAAGCCTCCACCGTTGCTGCACCAAGCCATCGCCACCATTCACGCACCAACATAGCCCTATCGCCACGGGATTCGTCAACACCACCGCAAAAAACCCCAAATCAAATCCCCTAATTAGGACCCTAACCCTTATTCAAACCCGAAAGCCCCAATTGAAGGCATCGATGAGCAGGGTGGCGGCGGCTAAGGGACGACGGTGGTGCGGCAGTGGAGGGACGACCATGGGGCGTGCAGTGGAGGAGAGAGAGTGGAGAGAGGGAGGAGGGAGGAGAGAGAATTAGAAAGGGCAAAGAAGGAGAGAGAAATGGGTGGTTCGAGGACGATGGTGGTGCGACAATGGGAGGACGGTGGTGGTGCGGCGACGGGAGGACGGAGGTTCTACGACGAAGGTCGACGGTGGTGCTGGCAGCAAGGGAAAGATCCGCCACAGTAGAGAGAGAAATGAGTGAGGGAGGAGAGAGAAGTAGGTGAAGGAGTGAAGAAATCAGATTTATTTGTTTTATAATAGTTCAAATAAA